>JAODAL010039611.1:0-37818 GCA_025379985.1 Phyllomedusa bahiana
CCCTCCCTTTTAACCCCCTACTGTGTATGGTGCCCCGGAGCGCCCGGATGTCACTGCACCTCTGCAACCCTACTGTTATGACCCCGGGAGCAAGGGATGTCACCCACCTCTGCTAACCCTACGTGTAGGGGACCCCGAAGCAACGGATGTCACTGCACCTCTGCTAACCCTACGGGTTAGGGGCCCCCGGGAGCAGACGGATTCACTGCACCCTGCTGACCCTACTGTTAAGGGCCCCGAGAGACAGAGTCACTCACCCTCAACCCAACATGTATGGGGCCCCAAAAGCAGACGGATGTCACTGCACCTCTGCTGACCCTACTGTGTATAGGGCCCCGGAGCAGACAGTTGTCACGCAACCTCTGCAACCCACGTGTATGGGACCCTGGAGCAGACAGATATCACTGCACCTCTGCTAACCCTACTGTGTATGGGGCCCCGGAGCAGACGGATGACACTGCACCTCTGCTAACTCTACTGCATATGGGGCCCCGGAGAAGACGGATGTCACTGCACCTCTGCTAACCCTACTGTGTATGGGACCCCAGAGCATTTTGGTGCCAATGGCACCTCACCCATGAAAAAATTGAAATCCCCAGTCCTAACCTGTGTTTTTTTAAATTATTTTATTACAGTGTTGGTAATGGAGGTATCTGACAGACACCTCTTCAATACTATCACTAAGGCTTGGTGTCAGCTATCAGTGTTTTTTATCACCCAACGCTGACAGCAACCCCCTTCCACTATTACCCCAGTACGCAACACACCATGAATACTGGAAAGGGCTGGGTTACTGTCAGAAGTGGACCCTTTAATGTGATGGTCAGGTTCTGGGGAGGCTGTGGGCTGTTTTTTTTGGGTGGGAAGGAACCAGTATCCATAAACCTTTGCATCCTGATATTATCAGCTAGCACCTGTCTGTTTTACTATTTCTGATTATGAGAAAGGGGTGGCCCCCAATTCATCCTTTTGAATCATTTGTTTGTTTGTTTTTAAATCTAGAAAGAAACTAATTCTGAAAAAACCACGTGGGTTCCCCCTTTTTCATTACCAGCCAAGGTAACATCGACAGCTGCAGCCTGATTCTATACGAATGGGAAGGCCAATTGCTGTTGGGCCCTTCCCATTCTACAAATAGCAGCCCGCAGCTGCCCCAGAAGCGGTTACTCAGATCTTCCCAGTACCCCTGGTGCATTGGCTACTAGGAAAATAGTGACACAGGGTTAGTGTCAGCCTTGAGATGGCAAAAAATACCACTGGCTGACACCAATTTTTAGCTATAGTAATGGAGAGGCTTCTGCCAGAGGCCTCCATTACTAAAACACACACACACACACACACACACACACACACACACTACAAAAACAATAGATAAAAGCACTTTATTTAAATAAAAACTTCCCAATGCCAACCCTCATTAACCATTGTATTAAAGAAATAGACTAAATGCTGATCTGACGTAGTGTAACGAATCCATCATAGTCCAAAATGGAAATCTGTAAAACACCAAAAAACAAAACATAAATCTTAAAGAATCCCTGGGGAATGGGGCATCACCCAGCTTTCCCGGATGCTGGCGAACCTATCCAGTGCCCAGGAAAGCTTGGTGACATCCATGGTTACAATTCCACAACAGCAGGCAATTACCCAGAACCCAATGGATGGTGGTGATAGCGCTATAGAAACTCCAGCAGCTGTGGTGCCCTTGAATGGTGGTGTTGGCTCTATGGACCCTCCAGCAGCTGTGGGGCCCCTGGATGGTGGTGTTGGCTCTATGGACCCTCCAGCAGCTGTGGGAGCCCCTGGATGGTGGTGTTGGCTCTATGGAACCTCCAGCAGCTGTGGAGCCCCGGGATGGGGGTGTTGGCTCTATGGAACCTCAAGCAGCTGTGTGGCCCCAGCAGGGTGGTGGTGGCTCTATGGACTCTCCAGTAGCTGTTGGGCCCCTGGATGGTGGTGTTGGCTCTATGGACCCTCCAGCAGTTGTGGGGCCGTGGATGGTGGTGTTGGCTCTATGGGCCCCCCAGCAGCTGTGGGGTCCCTGGATGGTGGTGTTGGCTCTATGGACTCTCCAGCAGCTGTGTTGGCCCTGGATGGTGCTGTTGGCTCTATGGGCCTTCCAGCAGCTGTGGTGGTGTTGGCTCTGTGGACTCTCCAGTAGCTGTTGGGCCCCTGGATGATGATGTTGGCTCTATGGACCCTCCAGCAGTTGTGGGGCCCGTGGATGGTGGTGTTGGCACTATGGGCCCTCCAGCAGCTGTGGGGCCCCTGGATGGTGGTGTTGGCTCTATGGACTCTCCAGCAGCTGTGGGGCCCCTGGATGGTGGTGTTGGCTCTATGGGCCCTCCAGCAGCTGTGGGATGCAGTCGGCTCCAGGTACCTGTAACAACCTACCAGGAGCTCATTGAGTCACTCCCTCCATCTAGCTGCTGTCCGTGCTGCACGTGGTGGTTACTCTGGATGTTAGCTGCAGGTCATATTAATGTGACTCAGTTGTGTCCAGGAGATATAACTGAGGAGCAGTGCTATGCAGAATGCTAAAAAAATGAAGCTGAAGAATTAAAATACTATGAGGAAAAGAAGCATTTACTGGACCAGAGATCAATGGAGGTGACAGGTCCTCATGTGATATGTGTGTATTATCTTATGTGATAATACATAGCAGTACATTGCTGTATTACAGCCGACTCCCGATGCGGATGGAGCAGGCATGGCCTCTTAGCCCGCACTATCCCAGCACCGTACATGATGGGCGCCTGGGAGACTTGTCAGGGTCAGGAAGAGTGGGCAAATATGCAGTTCTGTCTGGGGTGGACTTTGCTACGCCACTGAGGTGTTATGTGTCATAGTAACATCCACATAAGACCAGGACCACCCAGCAGAACATTGCACATCACATTGCCTCCGCCAACTCGTCTTCTTCCCATAGTGCATCCTGGTACCATGTCCTACTCAGTTAAGTGATGCACATGCACCCGGCCATCTACTTGAGGCCAAGACCCCCCAGCAGAACACTGTCCATCACACTGTCCCCACCCTCTCGTTTTCTTCCCATAGTGCATCCTGGTACCATATCCTACTCAGGTAAGTGATGCACATGCACCCGGCCATCTACTTGAGGCCAAGACCCTCCAGCAGAACATTGTCCATCACACTGTCCCCGCCATCTTGGCTTCTTCCCATAATGCATCCTGGTGACATCTATACCTCAGATAAGTGACCCACGCACAACCACTGTCCACATTATGTCCGGACGCCCAGCAGAACATTGCCCATCACACTGCCCCCGCCATCTTGTCTTTTTCCCATAGTGCGTTTTGGTGCCATCTTTTCCCAGGTAAGTGACGCCCACACGTATGGCCGTTCACATGATGCCATGATCCCTTCAGAAGAACATTGCCCATCACACTACCTCCGCCATCTTGGCTTCTTCCAACAGTGCATTCTGGCACCATGTCCTACTGAGGTACGTGTCGCACACGCACCCGACAATCTACTTGAGTCCAGGACCCCCCCGAGCAGAACAATACCTATCACACTACCTCTGCCATCTTGTCTTCTTCTCATAATACATCCTGGTAACATCTACACCTCTGGTAAGTGACCCACATGCACCCACTGTCCACATGATGCCTGGACCCCGAGCAGAACATTGCCCATTAGATTACCTCTGCCATCTTGGTTTCTTCCCTACAGTGGGTCCTGGCACCATGTCCTCCTCAGGCAAGTGACACGGCTCCTTTTGGTCATAATGTAAAATCAGCGTTGTCATTCAGACGACACTGATTTTACTTGAGTATTTTCGGTGCGTACTATAAGCGCTAACAAAGATTTGACCTGACAATTCTTTGAGACGTTTTGTGCGCCGACAATACTAACATATGGGAAGCAGAGAATCTGCCTCGGACAGTCAGTGTCGTTTCCTTGATGGGATTATGCGCTTGTCAGCGCGCCGTCCACTTGAGACCAGGACTCCACAGCAAAACATTTCCCATCACGATGCCTTCTTGTCTTCTTCCCATAGTACCTCATGGTGGCATCTCTTCCCCAAGTAAGTGACGCACACGCACCAGGCCGTCCACTTGAGGCCATCGTACTGCCTCTACCATCTTGTCTTCTTCCCATAGTGCATCCTGGTACCATGTCCTACTCAGGTAAGTGACGCACATGCACCCAGCCATCCACTTGAAGCCATCGCACTGCCTCCGCCATCTTGTCTTCTTCCCATAGTGCCCTATGGTGACATCTCTTCCCCAAGTAAGTGACGCACATGCACCCAGCCATCCACTTGAAGCCATCGCACTGCCTCCGCCATCTTTTCTTCTTCCCATAGTGCCCTATGGTGGCATCTCTTCCCCAAGTAAGTGACGCACACGCACCCAGCCATCCACTTGAAGCCATCGCACTGCCTCCGCCATCTTGTCTTCTTCCCATAGTGCCCTATGGTGGCATCTCTTCCCCAAGTAAGTGATGCACACGCTCCCGGCTGCTCACCTGATGGAAGATGTGATTCATCAGACCTGGCCGCCTTTTTATGATTCACTTCATCCAGTTTTAATGTTATGGCTGATCCCTGTACATTTATCAACTTACAAACGTGAGAAGGGTCTCTCATCTCCAATGAGCAGGAGATTGATGAGCAGAATGTGCCTCCCCGCCGTATAATATGTCCATATAACGTGCAGAATGGTTTATATAGAGTTATTCCCAGTCTTATCTCCATCCTCGTCCATTCTTCACTCTCCTTAGCATATCATCAGCTCACCTTACGTCACCAATTTATCGCCTGTCACTACTGCCCAGCTTCCTGCTAACATCATCATTTCACATCAACATATGAACCATTACCCATTTAGAGAATGATGGGAGCGCGGCCGGGCTGCAGAATGTACATAATAAAGCTTGATTCATTCTTCTCTTGAAGTTCTAATGATCACGGAGCCGAAAGAATAGTAAATGGACAAAGCCAGTAGTCAGGCCCCATTCACATCATGTTAACATTCCCTGTTTGTGGTATCGTCAGGATACCGTAGAAATGTATCCTGTCCTCGGAACCACGATGGGGCTTTTGACTTCTGTAGGGCAAACATAGTCCTAATTGAAATACATTTGCCCTTTTAGTGACCATGTTTGGTTTCTGCACTGGACAGAAAAATGTGGTTTTTGGGATGCTGTAAAAATGTATCCTGACTAGAGATGGGCGAATTTTTTCAAAAATTCTATTCGGTCACTTCGCCGAATTTCCCGACAAAATTAATTTCGGTCCGAATTACTTCAGTACGAATCACGTTAAAAAGCAGCTATTTCCAGGCTGCACAGAGCCTGCAGGGTGCTGTAGAACGTTGTGCCATGCTTAAATATGCAGAGGGAGCTTGGTTTGGTCTTCATACAATATTGTGTTTTAGTATGACATGCACATGACTGCTGCCGCTCTTAGAATCGCTTCACTATAAAATTCCCTGGGCACTTACGGGGGCAAAACTGACCAAAAAACTGAAGCGGGAATGTAGCCTGATAAAGTCATGGCAGCGAAAGCTGGAAAAAACAAGCTGAGGGCTCAGGTGGCAACATCAGTGACAGAGTGTGGAGGTGACGGCGGCAGCCACAGCAGCATGAGGTCAGACAGTGGCACAATGACATTCTGGAGGTGGCAAAAACAGGAGTAGGCCACAGAGTGGCACAATGACACAGTGTGGAGGGCACGGCAGCAGCCACAGCAGCAGCATGAGGTCAGACAGTGGCACAATGACACAGTGTGGAGGGCACGGCAGCAGCAGCATGAGGTCAGAGAGTGGCACAATGACATTCTGGAGGTGGCAAAAACAGGAGTAGGCCACAGAGTGGCACAATGACAGAGAGTGGAGGTGACGGTGGCAGCAGCATCAGGTCAGACAGTGGCACAATGACATTCTGGAGGTGGCAAAAACAGGAGTAGGCCACAGAGTGGCACAATGACACAGTGTGGAGGTCACGGCAGCAGCAGCAGCAGCATGAGGTCAGGCAGTGGCACAATGACATTCTGGAGGTGGCAAAAACAGGAGTAGGCCACAGAGTGGCACAATGACACAGTGTGGAGGGCACAGCAGCACAGCATGAGGTCAGAGAGTGGCACAATGACATTCTGGAGTGGCAAAAATAGGAGTAGGCCACAGAGTGGCACAATGACAGAGAGTGGAGGTGACGGTTTGGGAGCAGCAAACAGGTCAGACAGTGGCACAATGACATTCTGGGGTGGCAAAAACAGGAGTAGGCCACAGAGTGGCACAATGACAGAGTGTGGAGGTTACAGCAGCAGCAGCAGCATGAGGTCAGAGAGTGGCACAATGCATTCTGGGGGTGGCAAAAACAGGAGTAGGCCACAGAGTGGCACAATGACAGAGAGTGGAGGTGACGGTGGCAGCAGCACACAGGTCAGACAGTGGCACAATGACATTCTGGAGGGCAAAAACAGGAGTAGGCCACAGAGTGGCACAATGACACAGTGTGGAGGTTTTCAGCAGCACAGCAGCATGAGGTCAGGGAGTGGGACAATGACATTCCCGGAGGGGGCAAAACAGTTTTTAGGCCACAGAGTGGCACAATGACACAGTGTGGAGGGCACGGCAGCAGCAGCATGAGGTCAGACAGTGGCACAATGACATTCTGGAGGTGGCAAAAACTGGAGTAGGCCACAGAGTGGCACAATTTACAGAGAATGAGGGATGGCGGCAGCAACATGAGGTCAGACAGTGGCACAATGACATTCTGGAGGTGGCAAAAACAGGGGTAGGCCACAGAGTGGCACAATGACACCCGTGTGGGAGGCACGGCAGCAGCCACAGCAGCAGCATGAGGTCAGACAGTGGCACAAATGACACAGTGTGGTAGGTCACGGAAGCAGCCACAGCAGCAGTATGAGGTCAGACAGTGACACAATGACAGAGTGTGTAGTTCACGGCAGCAGCCACAGCAGCAGCATGAGGTCAGAGAGTGGCACAATGACATTCTGGAGGTGGCAAAAACAGGAGTAGGCCACAGAGTGGAACAATGACACAGTGTGGAGGTCACAGCAGCAGCCACAGCAGCAGCAGCATGAGGTCAGACAGTGGTACAATGACATTCTGGAGGTGGCAAAACAGTAGTAGGCCACAGAGTGGCACAATGACAGAGAAATGGAGGTGACGCAGCAGCCACAGAGCAGCATGAGGTCAGACAGTGGCACAATGACAGGGGGTGAGGTGACCGCAGCAGCAACAACAGCACAGCAGCATGATCAAGAGGGCACAATGACAGTGGGGGTTTCAGGGCCCCAGCAAAGCAGCATCAGCAGAGTCATAGAGTGCACAATGCAAGTGTGGAGGTGGGGGGCAATCCAGTCCCTGGTAAAGTGGTTGGGGGCAGAGGAGAAATGTCAGCAGTTTGGTGGCATCAGGCGGTGGCGGCATCAGAAAGGGGGCTGGCGGGAGTTTAACCCAACCCCATTTCTCACAGTTTGGGTAGGCATCATGGCGATGTAGCCCCTGACGCCAAGCATTGGTGTGGGAAAGCCTGGCCGATCCACGCCTAAATTCACTTGACAAAGGTCATCGTTCCACATTTCCCGTGGACAAGGGGGTTCTCCTTGGGGAACGTGGCCCCCGCCGACTGAACACCCGCTCGGGTGCCCACTACGGCCCGGGGCAGGACAGCTTCTCACTGCAAAAATCGGCAAGTTTTTGGCCACACACCAGTTTTCTGCCCCTATCAGCGGGTCTTCTAACTGGGGGGGCAAGTGCTATCCAAGTAGGCCCCCACCTGTTGGTTCAGGGCTGCTCCATTCCCCCCTGCTGGCGACTACCCCCCCACTAGGCGGGGAAGGAAGCTCTCATCAATGACTCCAACTTAGGTTTCTGCTGATGGAGCTGGTACGGGGTCCTACCCCCCCCCCCCCCCCCCCCCTTTCCCCCCAGCAGCCGCGCAGTAGTACGTGAGCGCTGGGGAAACCCCCGGTCAGACCTGTAAAGGGGAGGGACATCCGACATAGCAGCGCCAACTGACTACGGGGGTTTCCCATAGTATTTGATTTTTCCTCCCTCTCCGGGGGAAAAAGGCCCCTTTTTTAAACCGGTAGCGGGGGCCCCCAAAGGTGGAGACCAAGCACCCTCCCCGGATGGTGACTTTTGGGCTGTCACAAGCCGGGCCAAACAGCATGCTGCGGCCTCGCAACAAGTGCTCCGAGGGCTCCCTCCCCATTTCCACTGTATACCCCAAACGGTGCTGGGGGACATCTCCCTCGCTTCCTCATCTCCACTACCCTCCCCACTGCTCCTGCTCCCCCTCTTTCACTGGGTAAAAAATCCACTCATTTCACCAACAATGCTTCTGCTCCAATGTCCTCCCCCTCCCCACCCCATTTCAGTCCACCCCGGACTCATGGGGCTAGAGATGTAGTCGCCACGTCTCCCAGTCCCCTGCCCAGACAGATTTTTCAGCACTTTTCCGGGAAAAATGAAGCAGTGGAATGACTTATTCACCCGTAGTCCTGGCGACTGACAATAACCCCCTCCCAAAATGGCCTCAACAAACGGCAGTGCCGCTGAGCTGCCAGGGCTGACATCAAAGTTACACGGGGAGTACCTGTCTGCCTTGATCATAAAAAAATCGTTATGGCCTTTTTCTCTTTTTCAACAGTCGGTCCAACAGTGCGGGCTGAATTCCCAACGGTTGGAAACATCGCATACAGAGTTTTTTGGGGGAGGCCGTTCGGGCCGCCAATTCGAGGACGGTTTTTTCCTGGCTTTGTAGGAATGGATAAAGTGCATGAAACAGTTTCCGGGCCATTTTCAAATCTGCTGAAGATCGTGGAAACTTCAGGAACCTTTTACAACCAGATTGCACGGCGCCATGCAGGGCGCAGGACCACCCCTCCTCGGTGCACGCGGAACACCTTTTCCCCCTCCCATTGTCCACCCAGGTTCCGTTTTGCATTGGCGCAGAAAAACCCCAAAAACGGATTTCTTGCTAATGACAGGGACATTTTCCTCCCCTGTGTTTTTCGTTCCCGAGCAACCAGGTGTAGAACTCGTGAAAACCGCTGTGCCCTACACATTTGGAAATATGGACAGTACTTGTGGGCTGAGAGGGGTGGTGGGGAGGAGGCGGACTTTGGGCGCAGGACCCCGCATTTAAAACGTGGGGGAAAAGCGGCGTCTCCGTCCAATTTTGGGTGCCGGGGCAGAACCCACATTCACCCATGGGCCAAAAAGGACTGTACGGGCCCTACCGTAGTTCAGCCCCAAACGTCCGGCGGGCCGTGCACCTGGACAAACCAATAACTCAAGGACGGCCCCCCTTCGTTCTACATTTTTATAAAGTCCCTGGTACTACCTTTTTTTGGAAAAGAAATTAGGGTTTGGGGAACTTTCCACTGGGCTCGCACAAGCTTTTTCTCTGAACGGTGAGAGTCCACAATTAAAAGGGAGGACTCAGTACCAACAACTTGGACAGGACACGGGCAGCTTCTGCACTTAAATGGTTGGACGCATACTGTTTTTCTCTTTGCAATCCCCCCTCGCTGAAAACTGCTGGCGCCATGAGTAGCGAGGAGCAGGAGCCTGGACCAGGAAGGATGTCAAAGAAACACTGCCTTCTGCAGAGGTGGTGGAAACCCCTTTACTGGCTGAAATGGCATGCGTCCACGGCCGCGCTGCTGCTGCGCGGCAGAAAAAGGACCACCACAGACCCCCGTTTCCCCCAGGCCACCGAGGGGACCGCATGTTTACGCAGGGCCGTGTCCAAAAGTTAGCTCCCTGGGCCACCCTTTACTTTCCCGCCTACGATTCTACATATACCCATAACCTCCCCGGGGCTTACAAAGAACTGCCACACCGCCCAGTAGCTATTTTACCGCAACTCTCCCACTAGTGACACTTTTCGCCGCTCCTTCTGACCCCCGTGCCGCTACTTCTTGGACCTGCAAGCGGTTTTTTAAACCCCTGGTGCTTGGGTCCCGACCTTACCTGCTGCTACCCTGCTACTCACGGCCAAAAACCCACTTGCTGACGCGGCGCTGCCTGACGCGCAAGCTGACGCCCCTTCTCCTGGGCGATAGGAAGCCCTTGCCCCAAACCCGGGCCCCAATGCGGTCATCATCACTATTTTTGTTTCATCGTCACTGCTTCCTCATCACCCTCTTGGTATCAGAGGCTACCTCCACAACAGACCTCCCAGCCACTCTCCACATCTATACTTGCCGCCTACTGCAAGAAGCAGCGATATTTTGGGCCCCCTTTTTCGCTGCCAAAATAGCTGCTATTGCCCCCTCAAATTTTCATCCCCCTATAAGTGGGGCCTGAGCCCAGACCACATAGTAATCTCTGGCTGAGGGAACCGGAGGGACAAGGGGGTTGAGACAGTGAGGGGGCCCCTGACCCGCTCCCCCGGTCCCCTGCCAACTAAGTTTGTCTGACTTTTCCCCCCGACTCTTGGCTTGGGGGTTTTCAATGTCATCTGGGAGGGAATGGATCCAGTTAACCAATCAAAACTCTTGGGGTTTCGAACAACACACCCGGGCCGCTAGAACACGGGAGTTTGGCCTCACCGAGTGACCCCCTGCTGCGACGTCCCCTTGCTGTGCTGCGACCTGGGGGCCTTGAATGTTTGTCCTCTGCCACTCGCAGGTGAAGAGCCTGCCACCTCTCTGTCTGACATACTGTTTGTTCTAAAATGTACAGACACTGTTTGATGAAGATATCTGTATATGATAAATACACACCCTGTTTTTGAGTCCAATTGAACCCAGTAACAAGCTTGGTTATCCGTTGGAGTTAATTTGCGCTCCACAAATGGCCAGGAAAAATTAACTTGTATGTGCCGTTCAAAAACACTGTGTATTTTACTGAATGTAAAAGCACAAACAGGCTTATTAACCTTCGGATATGAATTATGCTACAGGCAAAATTGCTTCTTTGGCGGTGAAAAAGAACGTTTCTTTTACTAAGTACAACAGCAGAACAATGCTTAAGTAACCCCTGGATCTAAATTGCGCAAAAGAATTGAGCAACCAAAAACTACCAGCTTTGTAGCGTGTTACAATGGCGTGTATTTTACGCTACACAACAAGAGAAAAACTTGTAATTAACCTTCGGTTATGAATTATGCTACAGGAAAAATTTATTTTTTGGCGCCGAAAAAGACGCTTTTTTTTTAGTGACCACAGCAGCAGAACAACGCTTAATTGACCCCTGGATGTAAATTGCACAAAAGAATTGAGCAACCAAAAATGAAGTGGTATTTGTATTGTAAAAACTCTGTTTCTTTAAATTAATACAACAGGAACTGGCTTAGATCCCCCTTGGATATTCAATGTGCTGTGAGCAGATAGCATTAACATGTATAAAGCAGCTGGCAGTGGACACACACTGGACTTCAGTTCCAATACCCCAAAAAATCAGAAAAAAGAACGTTAAGAAAAAGCAGTGTCTGAGACAAGCTGAGACACCCCACAAAATCGCTGTATAAAAAACAGTTTCTTCAGTAACAATCAGCCGCGGCAGCACCTTCCCTGATCAGTACAGTGAGAGGAGTGTGAGCTCCCAGCGTCGCGCCCGGACTTATATAGTGCGGTGACGTCACTTAATCCCGCCGGTCTCTGATTTGCTTCATCTCTGCACATGTCATGCAGGCTATGCCCTTCTTCCTCCCAGAGTGCTTTGCCCCATGTAGCGCCATGTGCTCGCAGCCATTTTATCAATCAAAAGCACACTTCGTTCACGCGAAGTACCCCAAAATTTGACATTGTTCCGAACCGAAGTTTTCCTGAAATTCTAAACGAATTCCACTTCGTTAGAATCAATTCGCTCATCTCTAATCCTGACAGATACCCCAGTGGGGCCATGATGTGGGCTATTGACTTCTGTAGGGTAAATATAGCCAGGGCTGGAACAAGGTATTCTGGTGCCCAAGGCAAAAAAGGCACAAAACACCCCCCAAATGGAAAATTCAGCCCAGGCCATGCCTACTTGCGCTCCCTTTTCTGCCTGGGATGAAATGGTGCCCTAGGCGGTCACCTACCTTCGCCTACCCATCGTCCCGGCCCTGAATATAGCCCTAACTGGATGATCTCTGTCTTATAGGGCGGTAGTTTCCTTTGTTTGCACCAGACACAAAAGCTTGGTCGACCACATTTTTGGGTCCAGTACAGAAGTCAGAGAAGTTCGATAAATAGGGCAAATGTACTCCAATTAGGACTATGTTTGCTCTACAGAAGTCAATAGCCCCATCATGGCTCCGAGGTCAGGATACTTTGCTAAGGTATCCTGACGATACCACAATCCTAACGTGATGGGAATGGGGCCTGACTACTGGCTTTGACCATTTACTATTCTTTCGGCTCCGTGACCATTTTTATGACCAGTGCAGAAAGTGGGCACATTTTCTACATAGAGCAATTGTAGTCCAAATAGGACTGTTTGCCCTATGAATGTCAATGTCCCCATCATAATATCTGTCGCAATAAAGTTTTACGCTATCCTGATAGATACTACGAACAAGGGGCTTAATTGTGATGTACATTGAGCCTTTATCTCCTCCCCAGGTCTCTGGATGTCCCTGAGGATAATATGTAGGAGGACTACTGCTTAAATGCATGAGGAAAAATATTTTATTAATATTGTAAGAATACTGTTATAGTGCCATATAGTGACTAAATAATACTCCTATACAGGGCTACCATCAGTCATCTATGAACGGTTTCAGGGCCCCTTACAGCCCGAATTAAATGGGGCCCCACCATCACTAGTTCATATTTTTTTAACATATCAGGTGAGGCCCCTTTTTGATTAGGGCCCCTGACAGGGAGTATGACCGTATTGCCTATTGCCCTTGTAACTGCCCACCTGCTCCTTGACTGTGCGTTAGAAAGGAGGCAAAATCCTGGAATCACTCCAGTAGATGAATTAGTGAATCTTCAAACAACTCATCGTTATTATTTATGTACGTTCACTAAAATTATCATAAGCGCGGTGTCTGGTGGAGAAGTTTGGGCGCATGACTGTTCATGCATCTATAGAACAGGGCTAAGGCAGGTTTTTGGCTGCAAAGTGCAAAAGAAAACTGGTGCGGCCCCATTCATACATGTCACCCCCAGAGGTGCCAATAGGGGCAGTACGGGCAGTACTCCTGTCAGGTGCCCTAGTCAAAAAGGGGCCCACTGATATGTTAAAAAATAGGAACTAGCAATGGGTGGGGGACCCATTTGATTTGGCTGTATGGGGCCCTGAAACGCTTAATAGATAAATGATGGCAGGCTTGGTCACCCCTATTAAATATAGAGAATTTTAATTTTACTTTGAAGCCCAATGGGAAAAGCAACAATACTACCATTATTTTTTTGAGATTTATTTTTACAGTTTTAAGTATAGAAGTACGTTCACAGCACGGATTTTGATGCTGTTTTGGAGGCGGGTTACACACGTCATCCTCCCTCAAGAAAGTGCCAAAAACGACTGAAAGCCGACAGTAAAACGGCTCCTTCGTGGTCATAATCGTTAAAATCAGGCGTTGTCATTCAGACGACACAGATTTTTCTTGTGTATTTTCGGGTTGCGTTAATATAAGCGCTAACAAAGGGTGACCTGAAAATTCTTTGAGGACGATTTTGTGCGCGACAATACTAACTTTTGGGATGCAGAGGAATCTGCCTAGGACCAGTCCATTGTCGTTTCCTTGATGGTATTATGCGCTTGTCAGCGCTGCTGAGAATCCATCGTGTGAACTCACCCTAAATAGTATATAGATTTTATTCTGCGGGTCGTTAACAAAGGTATAGGGCGACATGTCCGAAAATTGGCTTCACCGCGGCAGATTTTTGCCGCATTGAATCAGTGTAAAGTGCGCCTGAAAGTACAATACTTTCTAAAATCTGGCGTCTGGGATTACCTAACATAGTAAACTTAATGCGCCTAAAAAGGTACATTGCACAGTCGTGGCACATAGTGTATCACTGGTTGTGTATGTAATGCGCCTTTTTAGGCGCGTTATAATGTGTCGTGCCCAATGTATAATGCACCTAGTTTGGGTATATTACAGTTTATTTACATCGAGAATATGAAGTCAAGAGTATTTTGGGTGAAAAATAGACCAAAATAAAAACGGTGCTTGCATATTGGGACATGTCGCCCATAAAGTTTTTTTTTTATATTTTACTACATATGCCCAAAGAAAATACTTTTTTGGAATACTGTTTCCCACATTGTTACCAAGAAGGGTATGAATGAAAACTGTCTATGTGTAAGACTGTCTTTGTTGCCCATAACAACCAATCACATCTCATAGCAACCAATCAGAACTCACAGCAACCAATCAGAGCCCATAGCAACCAATTAGAGGGTTCATAGTGGACCATTAGAGCCCATAGCAACAAATCAGAGCCACAGCAACTAATCAGAGCTAATAGTAAACCAATCAGAAGCCCACAGCAACCAATCAGAGCCCATAACAACCATATCACATATCATAGCAACCAATTCAGAACTCACAAGCAACAATCAGAGACCCATAGCACCCAATTAGAGGTCATAGTGACCAAGCAGAGCCCCTCGCAACTAATCAGAGCCCACAGCACCTACTCAGAGCTCAGAGTAACCAATCAGAGCCCACAGCAAACCTATCAGAGCTTCATAACAACCATCAGAGCTCAGCTAGGGTTTGATTGATTGCATTGAGCTCTGATTGGTTACATATGAGCTCTGATTTGGTTTGCTATGGGCTCTGATTGATTGCTATGAGCTCTGATTGATTGCTATGAGCTTGATTGGTTACTTATGGGCTATGAGCTTGATTGTTGCTTTGGGCTCTGTATTGGTTAATATGAGATCTGATTGGTTGCTATGAGATTGCATTGGTTGCTATGGGCAACACTGATAGTTTTACTGCTAGACAGTTTTCACTCAAAATTTTTAGATCTGTAACTTTTTTATTTTGTGTCGATGGAGCGGTGTGAGGGGCGAGCTGCAGTGTAGTTTTCATTGGTAACATTTTGGGTCAGGTATGACGTATTTATTAACTTTTATTCATTTTTTGGAAGGGAGATGAATATAAAACCCTGTCTATAACTGTGCGGTGTTTTTTTTCTTTTTGCACCATTCCTCTAGAATGAATGACAGGTTTGTTTTATCACTTGGGGTCACTACTGATGCACGTTTAATTTTTATTATACCACAGGACTTTATTAGGAAAGAAGGCAGTTTTTTTTTTTACGTGGAATTTTTTTTTGCCTTTATGAAAACTTTATGGAACTTTTTTTTAATTTTAGTCCCAGGTGGAGACTTGAACAATGGATCCGGTGGCCCATTCGATGATACCTTGTAGTACCTTTGTCTTGTGCAATGTATTATGCCAGTGTCATTGTTACACCTAGCGATGCCATCCGGGCGGTGTCGGCCGCACTCCTGTCTGGAGTCCCAATCAAATTTTTATTGGAAAAAAAGCCACTGATATAAGAGAGGAACCAGTATTGAGTGGAAGGCCCAGGTGCTTCAGCCGGATGGTGCCCTGATATTGCCCATGGCATCCCTAGTTACACCTACACAGTGTGGACTGGGGATTATGGGGGTCTCGCGCATGAGCTCCTGGTTTACTGCAGGGATGTGACCCAGTCGGGGTAAGGATAGAATCCTTTTTGCATTTGTGTTCTTCCACTAGATGGCAGCTCTGTAATATATATCCAGTTATTGTCATTTCCCTGTTTTTGTTCCCTGTGGTTATTTCACCAGACATTTACCGTTGTCCCCATGTTATTTCCATGCTGTTGAAAAAATATTGCATACCTTTATGATGTATTTGGATAAGATTTAGCAAATAAAAATATGTCCCCCCCTCTCCAATCCTTAAACTATGTCCTAGGAATGGATAGATGGGATATTTCGGATATGTTAAGATCATTTAGGATCTGCACCTTCTATATGCTTACAATTTATATGTTGTGCAAGAGACTATATAATTTTTTTCAATTCTCAGCTTTTCTCAATGAATCCACCTGTTTTACCTATAGTTTAGAGGTTGTCCCACCTGCAACATGTATTACTTAGGTCAGAGGTTGACTTGCTGGAGGCACATAATTAAGGAGAAATCACCATACCTTCATGGCGAATAAGAGAGCAGGGAGATACACCAAGTTTGGGCCACTAGGAATGGTGGGCTCCACGATAATTAAACTCCACTTGTAGCCCCAAGAATCAACACCACGGTGGGACTCCCATGAATGATCTTAACTGGTGGACCCATGAATCAAACTCCATTAGTGGAGCCCCAATAATCAATTCCACTGGTGGCCAAAATAATCAAACACTCAATGTGTGAGCCCAAGAACAACTCCAATGGGTGAGCCCTAAACAATCAACTCTATGGTTGAACCAAGAATCATCTCCACTGGTCGGCCAAAGAATCATATTACAATGGTGGGCCCTAATGAATCAACTACATGATGGGACCCCATGAATTAAACTCCACTTGTGGGCTCCACGAATGAACTCCACTGTGGCCCCAAGAATAAACTACACTAGTAGGACCCAATTAATAACTCCCCAACTTGTTGGCCAAAATAATCAGCTCCATGGTGGGCTCAAGAATAAACCTATGGTTAGACACACAAGAATCAACTCACTGGTGGGCCCAAAGATCAACTCCACTGGTGGCCCAAGAATTCAATGCATGGTGGTCCAAGTATCTCCTGCCACTTGGTCTTCGGGCTTAAGGAATCAACTCCACACAGTAGGCCCCAGCACCTAGTTCTGACATTTGCGAGTACAGCTCGTCAGTCACATAGACAGTAACCACCCCCTCCATTGAGATGCGGTACCTCGAGCCCGTATTCTCATTCCTATAATGATATTTAAGAAAAAAATTCCATCTGGAAAATTGAAGTGTGGTTGTTATGGATGGTAGCGAAGGTCAGTGGAATAATCTTTAGGGTAATTTCTAATGTGAAAGATGAATTGCCTTGCAGAAATCTATAAATCTGCTGAAGGAATCACCAGAATTAGATGCATTGAACAAAATCTTCACTTTGACAGAAGTTTCTGCGGTCCATCTGCCTGTGAATACAACTTTAGGGTCAGGGACACAATCATTGTATGGAGCTTGTAGAGGAGGCGTCCCTGAGGTGAATAGGGACTACACACCACAAGCCACTGCTACATATTCATTGCTTGTAGATGGGATGATATGACACCTGCTCAATTATCTACCTCTAATATATGCAGAGGAGGATGCAGACAATATAGGGTCCCTGTGCTGGAATATGTGGGCCCCTTGACATCCCATATCTCATTATAGAGATCCCTTATGTCTGTAATAACAACCATCATTTCAGTCTCTCTAAATGATTCAATATGACTGTAAGAAACATCAATTCCAGAGAGGAGGCACTAGAGATCTTTGCTCTTTTTCCCTTAGAGATTTTTTTTTTTATATTTCAATTTCCCATGGGAGCATTGCATGGTCCAAAGTCTCAATACACCTACTGGTGCTTATTCCTAAGGTATAACTTTTATCCTCCTATTATCAGCACACACTGTATAAATGCCAAAAGCAGTCAAAGGGATATAGGAATTTTTTCAAAACGATTTTTGCTTCATTTAGGATACATGAAATTTGAAGGTTCGTTGCGGCACATTTTTGATCAAAACTGTAGAGCCCATCTACCAGCGACACAGGTAACATAAGTTCAGATGGGAGGAAACTACTTTTACCTCTCTTGGTGTCTGTTCAAGATTAATATACAGTTACCATCTACATTCTTGCTATGATCAAAAAACAGTCCTGAGTCGATGGAGTACACAACCAAGGCAGCCACCCCACCACCCTCGCTGCTGGATTTGGTCTTAACAGGTTTTTTTTTTTGATAACATATTACCTCAAATTTTCACTGTATTTTAAAGGGTATGTGTCACAAAAATGACTTATTTTTTAAACTCACAATTTTTATGTTAAAACACATTTTTGAGGAATTTTGGTGTTTTTTTTTTAAATTTTCCAGATCACTTTCAAATATTTTTTTAAATAATTCTTTTTTCCGGCAGTTTTCATTTTGGCCACTAGGCCTAAATAATAGTCTGATGCTTTTGTTCGGTTGTAAGAGAGCTTTTCAGTGTCTTGCTCAATATCAGCACACAAGGGGTCAAGCTGAAAAGAGACACCCATCTGTGCCCAGATAACACAGAATCTACCAGTCACAAAGGAGACAGTCCTCAGCTCACCCTCTCCCCTCCCTTCACAGTGTGATGAAACTCTCCTATTACAAGTCTATGGGACAGAAACTGTCTTAAGTTGAATCCAGATGGGCATGAAGCTGCTGTAAAGCTATCTCTCTGACTACTGTTAAAGCAGTGCAGGGCCAGGAATGGTCTTCCCACATTCATATATAGACGAACGAATAGAGAAATCTACAATCACGAAATAAAAACGGCTGAGAGGAAAAGAATATGGATCAGGGGCTTGATTTAATTTAAGTAAAAAAAAAAAATTGATGACAGATTCCCTTTAAGTAACAGAAATGCATTTTGAAAAAAATTCCTATATTCCCTTTAACTGTTTTTGGCATTTGTAGAGTGCTGGTGATATTGCGTTGTGTTTGCATTGATTTGCTGCCATAACAGCGTGCACCTACACTAGTTTCTTTTAAATTGTTTTGGATGTGCTGACCATTTTTTTTTTTTTTCGGTTTATCCTCCTTAGGTAACAATGCATCAGTAATCGATAGCCATTAAATTCATCACCAAAGACATATTCAGTACATGAAGTCTTGGACAGAAGGAAGCTGATTTCAAGTGGTTGTCCACTTGGAAAAAGGGTCCAGGGTGGGACAAAAGTGGGCCTGATTAATTTTGCTTAAAGGCCCAAAAGTCTAAATGGCAAATTACAATACAGTCAGCTCTTGTTGTTGCAGTATCATAATATGATATGCTATTTTTACTTTATTGCTCAATTATGATGCCTGAGATGCAATGTATGCAATGCTAATTATTCAAACAACAATGCTTAATAATGAAGTATTTGGCGTCGCTCATTACCCTGGGAAAAAGAATGATTGTTGATAAAATCTGCATCAGAGGCAGCCCCCAGTATTAAGCAGGGAAGTTACTAATATTAAAATAAGCATCATATATGACGATCAAGTGGCCTCTTAATCTGTCCATGTACTGGTTTGACTGAAAAAATTCTGGGTCTAGGATGTCCATTTTTTCACTCTGACGTACCTATCCTTACGTCTTTATGCTGACAGTTACCAAACCCTAGCCCTTTATACTAACTGTAACCTAACCTAGCCTTTATATGACTTAACACCCTACCTAGCACTTATTTCTACTAACCGTTACCCTAAAACCTTGCCACAAATACTAAAAAAGTAACCCCAACCTAGCCCTTATACTAATTGTAACCCTAACCCTAGCCCTGTATACTAACGTTAAACCCTCAAAATTTTCCCCTTATACTGACCTTAACCCAAACCTAACCTGTATACTACCATTAACCCTAGCTTTATACTATCTGTAAACCTAAATCTAGCCAATTATGCTAACTATAAACTCTCCCTTATGCTAACCATAACCCTAAATCAAGCCCTTATGCTAACCGCAACCCTGGCCCTTATACTAACCGTAACCCTCAACTTAGCCCTTATACTGACCGTTACCCTAAACCTAGCCTTTATACTGCCAGAAACCCTAAACCTAGCCCTTATATTAACCGTAACTCTAAACCTAGGCCCTTACACTAACCATTACTCTAACCATAGCCCTTATATTGAATGGGTAACCCTAGCTCTTACTAATAGCCATACCCTAAACCTAGCCCCGATACTGACTTGCAACCTAACCTAAGCCCTTATATGACTGTAACTGTACAAAAACTCTTATAGTAAGGCAATGTTTTTTAAATTGGTACAGGGTTTAAGTCTATCAGTCATAGTCCTATCAGACCTTGTCATCTCCACCGATTCATTGTCCCTCCAGCCCTCGTCGCCCCATTTCCTTGTTCATTCTCCACTTCCTGACATCTCATGACTCCCATGTAACCGCCACTTCCTATCACCTCCAGTCCCTTTCCTCCATTACCTGTCACCTCTGCTCCGTTACCTCCTCTTTCTGTTGCCTCCAGTCCCTGTGTTTCCACTCTCTATCACCTTAATTTCCTCCTTGTCCCACAATGATCCCTGTTCTCCACTTGCTGTCACTTTCCAGTCCCCTTCATCTCCAACTTCTCGTCCACCTTCTGCTCAGTGTCGCCTCCAATCACTGTCACCTCCAGTTCCCGTCACCTCCACTTCCTGTTACCTCTACTCCCTGTCGCCTCTAATCCCTGTCACCTCCACTTCCTGTCACATCCACCTGTCACCTTCCCTTCTGGTACCTATGCACCTGTACCTCCATTGCCTGCGACCTCCAGTCCCTATCACTTCCACGTCCTGTCACCTCTGCTCCCTGGCGCCTCCAATCCCTGTCACCTCCACTTCCTGTCACCTCCACTTCCTGTCGCCTCCACTTCCTGTCGCCTCTAATCCCTGTCACCTCCAGTCCCTGTCACCTCCAGTCCCTGTCACCTCCACTTCCTGTCACATCCACCTGTCACCTCCACTTCCTGTCACATCCACCTGTCACCTACACTTCCTGTCACCTCCACTTCCTGTCGCAACCCCCCCTTTATGCTCCCTGTCGCCTCTAATCCCTGTCACCTCCAGTCCCTGTCACCTCCACTTCCTGTCACATCCACCTGTCACCTACACTTCCTGTCACCTCTGCACCCTGTCACCTCCATTTCCTGTGACCTCCAGTCCCTCTCACTTCCACTTCCTGTCACCTCTGCTCCCTGTAACTCACTTCTATTGTCATGTCTGCCTCCACTCTGCCTCCACTTCCTCGTCTCCTCTGTCCCTGAACTCCAATCCTTGTCACCTCCAGTCCCTATCACCTCCAGTCTCCGTTCCTTTACTCCCCATCACCTCCAGTCCCGGCTCCATCCGCTTCCACGGAGCTCATGCTCTAAGACTACGTCTAACATCACTTCTACTCCAATGCTATATTATGGTCCTTTAATGTGACATTGCACCGAAAGTGACATCAGATGTTATGTCAGAAGTGATGTCACAGCGCAGGATCAGAGGCAACTGGGACCAGTAAATGAAAACCTGCAGACCAGTTCCAGATTCTTAACCCTAACTCCAATTTATGGCTAAAGTTGTGATTACGGTTAATCTTTTTTCGGGCAACTTTTTGGGACCAGCCAAACTGTAGTGCTTGCATTCGGGTCTTTGACTTTAGCCTCAACCCGAAGCATAATACTATTCCCAATGATCAAATCCTGCAAGAAACAAAACATCAATACAAACACAACTGCATGGTGTATACAGGAATTATGATTCCGTATTGATACTGTACATATAACAGTCTTGATAGTTGGAACGGCTTGATCCCCAATACTGATGAGCCTTCTTCCATTCACCCCATTCACCTACACACACTGCTAGATTGTTGCCAGATCCTGTTATCAATAGTAGTAGAATTATCATTTATTCAGCTATGACGATTACTTATTTATCACATAATTAATAATAAATATTCACAATATAATTTATTTATCACAGCCGACATGTTGTGCAGAGCGGTTTATTCAGATGTGAGCACAATAAAAAGATAATTAATTTATAAGCTTGCAGCATGTTTACTGGAGTGGGCAGCTGATGGCAATACACATGATGTGGACGGTTGAAGTCATTGGGAGGAAAATAATATATATGGATCAGAGAATGACAGCACGGAGGAAATTAGCATTATCAAATATATACATAATGATGTACACCACACATACTACTCACAAAAAGTTAGGATATTCGTCTTTTGTTTATATTTCAGGGATGAACATAAAAATTTCTCGAAACTTTTGAAATGCAGTAAATGGAGCCCATCTCTTCCCTTTAGATACATACGTCCAACTGTTCAATGTTTCAGGGTTTTTTACACAACTTGCTGATCGCTAATTAGGACCTTAATGGCAAAATTTCCAACAGCTGTTTGGTCTCTGAATCGCCTAATAATAAAATTTAGGGGCACAATGTAATTGGGATTTAAACCGTCCTCCTCATCCTGTTGTTCACATTGTGACATCATGAGACAAAGACAACACCCAGGATTGTATCCAGAAAAAGAAGGCATCATCTATGTCTAGAGGAAAGAAATTTTCCATATAGACATAGAAACAGATTTTTTACTGTAAGAGCAGTGTAGTGAGACTGTGGAAGGGTCTGGATGCTATTTTAGATGTAATAAATATAACAAAGTTATAGTGACCAGGATTCTGGAGAAGGATCTGGATCATTCTTTAGTGTAATAATATAACAAGTTGATAGAGCCAGGATTCTGGCAGAAGGGTCTGGATACATTTCTAGATGTAATAATAGAACAAGTTATAGTGACCGGGATTCTGGAGGATGGGTCTGGATACATATTAGATGTAATATATATTACGGTTTATAGTGAACCAGGCTTTGGAGAAGGTCTGGCATACATTCTAGATGTCTAATAATCTAGAACAAGTTTATAGTGAACCGGGATTCTGGAAGGGTCTGGATACATTCTGATGTTAATAATAGAACAAGTCTATAGTGTCCGGGATTCTGGAGAAGCGTCTGGATGGATACATTTCTAGATGTAATAATAGAACAGGTTATTAGTGACCAGGGATTCTGGAGAAAGGGTCTGGATACATTTCTAGATGTAATAACATAAGTTATAGTGACCAGGATTCTGGAGAGCAGTTGTTGATCCAAGGATTTATTCCTGTTGGAATGAGTCATGAAGGATTTTTTTCCCCTAAAATGAGGACAATTGGTTTCTACCTCATGGGGGGTTTTTCTTTCCTCTGGATCAACACTGTAGAACAATAGGCTGAACTGGATGGACGTTGGTTTTTTTTTCATCTTTACTAACT
The DNA here is from genome assembly GCA_025379985.1 of Phyllomedusa bahiana. NCBI lineage: Eukaryota > Metazoa > Chordata > Amphibia > Anura > Hylidae > Phyllomedusa > Phyllomedusa bahiana. The sequence continues at coordinate 22,942 of JAODAL010039611.1, forward strand.
GTTTAAAGCTAATCAATTAAATGAGAATACCTCTTTATGGACTTTTTTGAGGGCAAGTTCTAGGGTCAGTTTTAGGGATAGAGGTTCTGATGCTAGGGACAGTCGTAAGGTTAGTTAGGATCAATTAGCACTATTACTCTCTTCTTTCTGATGTGAACCTGCGCGTGAATCTCCACTAACCCCGCAGCTGCCATCATCCACCGCTGCCCATTTGCTGAATCATGTAGCAGTGAGTCTTTCTTCTTTCACTGAAACACGTTTCGTATTATTTGTCGTCACTGCTGGTTGTACTCGCCCGTACGGCTCGTTGTTGTTTGGAGTCCAGCAGCATTGTTAAACATGTGAATGCACAATGGGTGTATTTTTTGTACAATAGGTGCGGGATGTGAATTATTCGAGTTATCATGTATAACCCCCTCTTGCATGGTTTACCCACATGTTCCTATAGGGTGACCCTGAAATTAGATTGCACACTTATTTACAGTCCATTTCGATGGCAGACAATCCAGTGATGTCTCTTCGTGCATTTTCAGGGCAGCAGAGAAAAAAAATAAATCATCCACTCTGGTATTTTAAAGCTTGCATGTTCAAAAGGAATATCAATGAGTCTCAATGTATAGGAGTCTGCCAGTGTCTCTGCTTCTAAGGCCTGTCAGGTTTCATCCTAATGACTCAGATCTTGAAAGCTCGTCCCTTCATCTCTCTCCTCCTTTTGTCTCCGTGCAGCAATTGTCAGAACTTCAGACCTTGGCGAGCTCTTCTGCCCCTAGAGGTTTTGCTTCTGCATTGAACTCATTAAAAAAGGTTGCATCCAGTCCATGCAATTCTCAGCCTCGGTGACAGGAGCAGGGACGTGAGGAGAAAATGGAGGCGGGGTGCAGCGCGGGGTGGAGGGGCAAGAACACCACTGACGTAGGAAAGAGTTGGCATTTGATTCTCTATTGATTTTAGGGTGAAGGTAAATTAAAGGGGCGGGTCGTGGCGGGAGGGGGGGGGGGGCGGTGTGGCTGTTATACGATGAAGGGTGAGGCCGTCAACGGCTGGGCAGGTGCTCTTGTAGTGTTATTAAATCAAAAATCTAAGAGGGGTTATTAAACTATTGTGTCATTGACATGTGAGCTGTGGTATGTTCTATAGGGGAGGATGGAATGGAATGAGAATGGTCAGCCAAGGGGTCATTGCTGACAGCAAGTGGCGGGAGATTGCAATGATGCTTCATGAAAAGGACAACGCTTTTTTCTCAGATCGGGGACAGCCGATGATTGTGCGTTTATAGAATCAGCAAAATGATATAATAGGTAGATTTGATTTTTAGCTAAGTAAATAATAAAGTCTACAGTATTGGCAACTGCAGTGCTCCACGGCCCCTCTAGGAGGAGATGGAGGCCGGCAAATACGGCGTAAACCGGGGAGGAAGCAATAATGCAAAGCGAATTAGAGTTAAAACAACATAAATACAATGCGATGTGACTGTCACTACCCACATAAAGCAGAGTAAAATGTACAAAACTGCCGCCGCCGCTGCCGTAACAAGCACAGTTCACAGGACTTCACTAACACTACTGTGCAAATAATTCACTGAAAAGACACAAGTATTGGGTGAACCCCTCAATCACTACTGTACAAATAATTCACCGAAAAGCCACAGGTATTGGGTCATTGGTGAACCCCTCAACCACCAGCCTATATGAGCCTTAGTTCTCAGCTCTGGGTTTTTTATACTGCTGTTTTAGCCCCCATAACTTTTTAATGCTTTTCGGTTCAACAAAGATTATAGTTTCAGAAGAAGAAATTCAATGAAAATCCAAAGTAATGGGTCATGGTGGACCCCTCAACTGCACTGTTGTGGGCTTAGTTGCTCAGCTGTGGTTTTTTTTACTGCTGTTTTAGCCCCCATAACTTTTTAATTCTTTACTTCACAAAGCCTTATTGTATGCAAAAAAAATTAATCGAAAAGCCACAGGTATTGGGTCATTGGTGAACCCCTCAACCTCCAGCCTATATGAGCCTTAGTGCTCAGCTCTGTGTTTTTTTACTGCTGTTTTAGCCACCATAACTATTTAGTGCTTTACGTTCACAAAGCCTTATTGTATGCAGAAGAAATTCACTGAAAAGCCACAGGTATTGGGTCATTGGTGACCCCTCAGTCACCAGCCTATATGAGCCTTAGTGCTCAGCTCTGGGTTTTTTTTTTACTGCTGTTTTAGCCACCATAACTTTTTAATGCTTTACATTCACAAAGCCTTATTGTATGCAGAAGATATTCACTGACAAGCCACATGTAGTGGGTCATTGGTGACCCCTAAACCTCCAGCATATGTGGGCTTTAGTGCTCAGCTGTGGTTTTTTTTACTGCTGTTTTAGCCACCATAACTTTGTAGTGCTTTACGTTCACAAAGCCTTATTGTATGCAGAAGAAATACACCGAAAAGCCACAGGTATTGGGTCATTGGTGAACCCCTCAATCACTACTGTACAAATAATTCACCGAAAAGCCACAGGTAGTGGGTCATTGGTGAACCCCTCAACCACCAGCCTATGTGGGCTTTAGTGCTCAGCTCAGTTGTTTTTTAGTGCTGTTTTAGCCCCCATAACGTTTTAATGTTTTACATTCACAAAGCATTATTGTAGGCAGAAGAAATTCCATATTTGTTTTACCATAGTTTGGGATGACCTATAAATTACTGTGTGATTTATATAGAATTTTTCTGCTGCAATTATACATATCTAAAAAAAAGTGATTGCATTTTTATTTTATTTTTTTTATTTTATGTACCGGTGATGTTTCACACATAAACACATAAACCTGTTATTGTAATTTCCTAGGTTACTACAGTCATGTACCTAGCTAATACGTGATGTAATGTTATAATAAAATAGATTATTCTATATATTTATTTTATACTATATATTTATTTTATTTATTTTTTTACTTGGTTTTGTAAAATGATTGTATTATTTGTTAATATGTTATTAATCTTATTAACCCCTTAACGACCGCCCCCTGGCCTTTGACGTCAGGCGGTGCAGGTCTACTGTCTGCAGTGAAGCCCAAAGACATTGCTGTGAACAGAGGAGTATTGCAACTTCCAGCGCCATAACTGGCTAGGAATGGAGCGGTAGTTAACATCTCTGTTCCTAGAGCAGTCTCTGTGAACTTTAGGGACTGGAGGAAGCCTCTGATCCCCGCCACTTAACCCTCTGATTGCTGTGGTCCGTGACAGCGGCATAATCAAAGGGGATTTCTTTGCTTTATCGTGTCAAACAGGATTCCCAGTGTGTTGGAGCCTGGGGAATTATCTATAGGAGTCGCCCTGGGGACCTAGAGTAAGCCCCATGATCTAACTGTATCGCAAGCCTGAAGTCAGGGCACACTGTGTGTTACCCAAAACAGCAGCTTGTTGTATCACTGCTGACACAGTGTACTATATTAGCATAGGTAGGAATAACAGAGAGTTTAATGTACTAGTATACAGAATAAACGAGGAGTATGCTAATTAATATATTACCATGTGTATAGGAAAAAAAAACGCGCGTAATACCGGCCTTCTCTGTACACCCTAATGTATTGTATTTCAATGATTAAGCTGCATAAATGATCACACTCCCCTAGTGGTGAAGTACCCTAGAGCAGTGTTTCTCTACTCCCGGTCCTCCAGGACCAACAGGTGAGTGTAATTAATGTCCATGCATTTTAATGTTGGAGATCCTGACACAGGTGATATATTATTGTCAGTGCAATTCTGTTGATCCTGAAACGATGACCTGTTGGTGGGTCTTGAGGATGGAGTTTGAGAAACCTGCTCTAGAGGGATTCAAAAGCTTAGAGTAAAAAAAATAAAATAAAAAAAATAACATTAAACTAGTATATATATATTTACAAATAAAAAAAAGGAATAAAATAATACTAATTTACACATATTGGTGTCGCCGACATCACGTTCGAAAAGTGCTGATCTATAAAATATAACATAATATTTCTGTATGCTGAAGGACCGTAGACGGAAAAAAAAAAAATCCAAGCGCAAAAAATTGTGGGTTTTTTTGGTCATTTTACGAGCTCTAAAAATTGAATAATTTAATTTAAAAGTTGTATATATTCAAAAATGCTTAGCAATAAAACGTACACTTCAGCACGCAAAAAATGCCCCTCACTGAAAGTCTGTAGGTTAGAAGTACAAAAACGTTATTGGTCGGCAGAAGAAAGAAAAATGGCGCCGCAGCGCAAATTTCAAAAATAGAACAATGTTTGGAAGTTTTTTACAGTACAAAAACATAACGAAAAAACTGTAAGATTTGGTATTGCCGGATGCGTATAAATCTGTTGTTGGAATACAGATTAATACATTACTTTTACTGAGATTGAACGCCGTTTTTTAAAGCAAAACTTCTGGAACATGGCACAACTACCTTTTTTCACATTTTGCCCCACTTAAAATGTTTTTGCTATTTCCCATGGATATTCCTATGGTATATGAAAAACACCATGTAGAAATACATCTTGTCCGCAAAATAAAGCCCTTATAGGTCTATGTAGATGAAAAAATAAAAAAAGTTATGGCTCTGGGAAGGAGAGGAGGGAAAAAACGAAGATGAATAAAAGGCCTTAAGGGGTTTAATGGGATTTAAAAAAGTAAACTTCATAAATAAATAAATAAATGATAAAATAAAAATATATATTTAATAAAAAAAAATATTTGTGCATACATTACACATAAAAAACTGTATACATATTATGGCCGGCATGTATGAACGGGCTGCGCCAGATATCTGGCGTCTTTTTAGCCCGATATCAGGCCCAGCCCTGTTCATACATGTTTAAATGAGCTGCATGGCATTATCAGGCGCATTACAGAGCACCCGCGGCACTTTGTAATGCGCTTGATTTCGAGGGGGGTGGGGGAATGTGCAGGAGGCGGGGCGCACTAGAACCATAGTGAAGCTACATATTTATAGCTTCACTACGGCATTTCCAGGCACATTACAGTCGGAACAGGTAGAGCACTTTCAAAGTGGTTTACCTGAGCCAGAAATGTACTAGCGCTAGAATCTGCCTGATTTATGACCCACAGTAGAACAGGTTCATAAATAGGGCGCATTCTGGACTTATATTATGCGCATGAAATTTGGCATTCACACGGCAAATCTCATACATATCGCCCTAGGTATCCACATGACCGTAATAATAGAATTAATCTAACAGTTTATTTGGTGTAATATGTGAATGTTATAAAAAATAATTTAAAATAACAAATACACTTTTATGTTCTCGCTGCAAAAACCATGTAAAAAAATTCTGCAACTATTCTCCCCCGAAAAAATACAACTTCCCCCACATAAAAAAGTCCTCATACAACTGCGTCATTGAGAAGATAATTATTGTTCCCGACCGTTTTGAAACGCAAGGAGGAAAAACTTTTTACAAAATCTATAGATTGTCAGAGTGTCGTTTCCAGGCCTGGCGGCGTGTATGGGATTACCTATCACACATCTTTTTTATACTGGTGATGAGCGGTTGTTAGTACACCAATGTACACAAGAGTTGCTTTATTGCAAGCTTACTGACAACACCAGCATGGGTGGGTCTTAGTAGGTTTCCAGGGTTTATTGCAGAAGGGCCCCCCAGTCTCCTAAAGTGGAGAGTCTGTGTTGATCATGCATAGATTATGGTGATTAAAGAATTACATGTCAAGGATCCTAGGAATCTGTTCATTTAAATCTAAGATCCTGGCCATGTAATCCTTTGATCACTTTGATTGGAGGAAGCTCTGATCCTGGCCATATAATCCTTTGATCAGTGTGATTATAGAAAGCTCTGATCCTGGCCATATAATCCTTTGATCACCATGATCCGAGGAAGCTCTGATCCTGGCCATATAATCCTTTGATCACTGGGATTGGAGGAAGTTCTGATTCTGGCTATATAATCCTTTAATCACTTTGAATGGAGGAAGCTCTGATCCTGGCCATATAATCCTTTGATAAGTGTGATTATAGAAAGCTCTGATCCTGGCCATATAATCCTTTGATCACCATGATCAGAGGAAGCTCTGCACCTGGCCTTGTAATACTTTGATCAGTGTGATTATAGAAAGCTCTGATCCTGGCCATATAATCCTTTGATCACTGTGATTATAGAAAGCTCTGATCCTGGCCATATATTCATTTGATCACTGAAAACCGAGGAAGCTTTGATCCCGGCCACATCATCCTTTGATCAGTGTGATTATAGAAAGCTCTGATCCTGGCCATGTCCTTTGATCACTTTGATTGGAGGAAGCTCTGATCCTGGCCATATAATCCTTTGATCACCATGATCAGAGGAAGCTCTGATCCTGGCCATATAATCCTTTGATCACTGGGATTGGAGGAAGTTCTGATTCTGGCCTTATAATCTTTTGATCACAGTGATTATAGAAAGCTCTGATCCTGGCCATATAATCCTTTGATCACTGTGATTATAGAAAGCTCTGATCCTGGCCATATAATCCTGTGATCACTGTGATTTTTAGAAAACTCTGATCCTGGCCATGTAATCCTTTGATCAGTGTGATTTTAGAAAGCTTGATCCTGGCCCTTAATCCTTTGTCACTATGGTTATAGAAAGCTCTTATCCTGGCCATGTAATTCTTTGATCACTGTGATTATAGAAAGCTCTGATCCTGGCCATGTCCTTTGATCACTGTGATTTTAGAAAGCTCTGATCCTGGCCATATAATCCTTTGATCACTGTGATTATAGAAAGCTCTGATCCTGGCCATATAATCCTTTGATCACTGTGATTATAGAAAGCTCTGATCCTGGCCATATATTCATTTGATCACTATGGTTATAGTAAGCTCTGATCCTGGCCATATATTCATTTGATCACTGTGATTATAGAAAGCTCTGATCCTGGTCATGTAATCCTTTGATCACTTTGATCAGATGAAGCTCTGATCCTGGCCATTTAAACCTAAGATCATCGAGATTGTTGTTCTGATATTGGCCATTTAATGCTTTGATTTTCATGATCGCAAGAAGCCTTCATCCTGGTTATTTCATTCCTTGATCACTGTAAACTGAGGAAGCTTTGATCCCGGCCATAATATTCTTTGATCACTGTAATTGGAGGAAGCTCAGATCCTGGCCATTTAAATCTTTGATCGATGTGATCAGAGAAATTTCCGATCCTGGCCATTTGAATAATTAATTACCATGCTCTATGCATGATCCAGGGTACTGGAACTGATGAAGTATCTGGTGTTAGAGACACAAAACGTGTATTCCTCTGTATGCAAATAAAACTACAATCTTTTAGTACAAGAAGTACAGTCCAGCGCAGTCTATTTGGGTCGGATTTAGCCAAGAGGAAGAAAACTTTTGCCCATTGTGCAAGAATATCATTCCACAGCTCCCCTCTATTTCCAAAGGAGAAGGACCTTCGGCCGACCCCCTGCAGCGGACACTGGTTTACATCAGTTCCAGAAGAATTGTTGTATCTAGCCTCAAAGTGCTGTGCCTGGATTTTGCACAACACAAGGAGGTGAGTAGTATATACTTACAAATATATACTTGTCAGGGCTGGGCAGTGCTCGGGTTGCAGGGAGCAAGAGTCTGCAGCAGCGGATCAGCGACTCCACCCTGATAGACAGTCTGCTGGGAGCTGTGTAAGTGACAGAGGTCCAGTCACTCCTGACAGGGGGGAGTGTTGCACCAGCCAATGGGAGGACCCAGAGGCCGCTCCAATCAGCTACAGGGGCGGTATCTGGGGATCACATTTAAACTCCCTGCTCGCTGAGTGCTGCGCCTGCGATATTTTCCTGGCTGCCTATTCCTGTGCTATTGTTTGTTGTCTGCTTACCTGTGTTCCTGACCTCGGCTTGTCTCCTGATTTTGTACCTCGCACCCGTTCGTTTATTGACCTCGGCTTGTTTACGTTTATCCTTCTGGTTCCGATTTGTGGCTTGGCATTCCTGATTTGATATTGACCCGGACTGTCTGACTGTCGCCCAGACTGTCGCCCGGACTGTCGCCCAGTTGGTGTCTACTGCCTAGGGCAGCACGTCAAGTAGTCAGGGACAGTGGGCTGGGTTCCAGTCAGGGCTCACTGTACCTCCCTTGACGTGACATTATCACAGGCCGAAACCGTCACTGCTCTCCACTCACTATGAGCCCCATGACAGCGTTTTAGGGAGAGACGGCAGGAAAAGGTTCCCCCTCCGGTGGTCCACACCATGGTCACCTCTAAACCCGTTGTTTCCGTTTTAAAACCCCAGAGGACCCATGCAATTTGGGGGTTTTCTTCCGCGACTGCTGCTAGTGACCGTAGGACTACTCGTCGCACCCAGGGGTTGTGCTGCTACTGTGGCGAAGATAGACATGGCATTCGGGAGTGCTCCAAATGAAAGACAGGCTAGAAAAACTCCAGCGCCTAGGTTGTCAGCAGGAAGATTACCTAGGCGAGCAGGTATTTCCTATTATATCCAAAAAGTTGCTGCTACCAATTAAGATTTCATACTTGTCACTGTCTGGTTCTGGGAGTGCGTTTGTGGATTCTGGATCAGCTTCTAATTTTGTTGATGCGTCTTTCGTCAAACGTCTGGGCCTACCTTGGAGACCGCTATCTGATTCTCTGCGGGTTGTGGCTATTGTCTCCACTCCACTAGCTTGGGGCACAATCCAACATTGTACTCCTGAGCTGGAGATGGTGGTCGGATCCATACATACTGAGAAGTATATTCTTTTTTCTCCTGGAGGGACTGCCCGCGGATGTGGTGTTGGGGCTGCCCTGGCTTCAGAAACATAACCCAGTGTTTGACTGGAATTCAGGGAATTAGTCAAGTGGGGACAACGCTGTGTTTGACAGATGTCTCCCTACCATGCTGGGCAATACTGAGGTGGAGCAGATTCCTGTTTTATCTGTGACTTTGCTGCAGTATTTTCTCAGAAACAGTTGGGAGATATACCCCCTCATAGATCTTACGACTGTGCCATTGACCTATTGCCCGGAGTAAGGTTTCCCAAGGGGGGGGATTTTATACTGTTTTGGTCCAGAGAGACTAGCAATGAAACAATATATTGCAGAAAGCTTACAGAAGGGGCATATCCGACCTTCGGTGTCTCCCATGAGTGCGGGTTTTTCTTTGTAGGAAAAAAAGGATGGGAGGCCTCCGTCCATGCATAGATTACCGTGGGAATTAATAAAATAACGGTAAAAAAAAAAATATCCCGTTACCTTGAACCCTGATCTGTTTGATCAAATCCAGGGGAGCAAAGTGGTTTTCCAAGTTGGACCTTAGAGGTGCCCCTAAAACCCCATCCGTATCCGAGAAGGGACGGGGTGGAAAACCCCGTTTAACACTCCTGAGGGTCATTTTGAGTATTGGTGATGCCGTTCGGGTTGTGTAATGCTCCCGCGGTGTTCCAAACCCTGGTTAATGATGTTTTTCCGTGAACTCATTGGGGTTGTTGTAGGGTCGTTTTACCTGGATGACTTTTAAAAAACTATTCGGAAGTTTGGGTCGCCCACGTTAAAAGTACGCGGGGTATTGAAAAACCCGAAGGAAAAAAGTTTGTTTGTCAAGTTTGAAAAATGTGTTTTCGGGGTGAGGAGGTACCTTTTCTTGGCTACATCCTGACTCCCAACTCATTTCGGATGGACCCCGGTAAAATTCAGTTCGTTTCTCGATTTTGGAGAGCCCTTTGCACGGCTTGGGGATACCCTGTCCTTCCCTCCCTTCCCCAAGAGCTAATGGGCAACTGAGAAAGGGTAAATCAAATGGTTTAACAGAAAAAACTGTTTTTATGTATCTGTCAAGGTGGATGAGTAAAAAACTTACCATTGGTTGAAATTTTTCCCTTTAACAATCAGGATAGGAGTCGTTGGTTACCCACCCTTTTACTGTAATTTGGGTTTTCACCCTGGCATGCGCATTTTCCGTGCTAGTCTGATCACGCGGGGTAGTTATCATTAAAATCGTGCACATCTGGGCCCAAGTTCAGAAGAACTTGGTTTACCCAAACATCCCGAAAAAAAATTCTGATAGAGGGCGTCTTTGTTTTAGAGGGTTTAGGGTTTGGGGAAAAAAGTATGGTTATCCACCCGAATCTGCAAATTTGAGATTTCCCCTTTTGGAAAAACTCGCCTGCGAATCGAGGTCCAAATGGGGTTTCAGGAGGGGTTAACCAGTGGCTATGGGGCGAAATTACCCAAACAAAAAATGGTCAAAACTGGCGAAAATTTTATGAAAAAATTTCAGCCTCAATTACTATATTAACTTGGCCCTTGTATGTCACAAGTTCAAGCTGTAGAAGTGTTACTTACATAGGAGAAATATTTTAAAATAGATGTGTAGGATTCCTTTTTTAAAAATTTAACAAGTAAATATTTAAAGGGGTTGTATCGTTTAACTTTTTCGGCTTTTCGCTAATTCTCTGAGATTGAATTTAAAATCCGGGGGCTGTTTTTTCCCCCAGGGGGCGTGTCTTCCTCTCAGCAGGGTGTCCCCAGGAGGCGTGTCTCCCTCACAAGAACTTACATCACATTTTGTATGAAGCAGGGGATGCAGAGGTTGTCTGGATATAAAGCTCTGTAGCCCCTGCAGCTTTTTATGTCTGCACCTTTTGGGCCCCCAATCCTTGCGTGCTATATCCCGTTAACACACAGAGAACATTAGGATGTACACTGCCCCCTCCCTCCCCCCCCCTTTTACCCAAAAGGAGACTTATGACTGTGGTATATGCATTTTTAAACACAGCCGAACTGATGAACATGTGAGATGTACACTGCCCCCCCTTTCCCCCCTCCCCCTTGTTAAACCCGAAAGGGGACTAATGACTATTTTAAGCTAACACAAGCCTGAACTGATGAGACATGTAGGGGTGTACCGGCCCTCCCCTCCCCCCCTTCTGTTACCAGACAGGGGACGTAGGACTTGCTTATTATTAAACACACATATCAAAAAAAGGAAAAAAGAGGGGGCGCACAAAAGTGTTTACTGTTTTTTTAAAAAATTTAGGTATTTACAGTTGGGGGTTTCACCCTTGGGGGGTTGCCTTATAAAATAGAGGGACAACACTCTATGGGCTTGCGGGCAATTTATATCCTAGCCCTTAGTACGGCGCCGATTCACTGACCCGCTCCACCGGGGGGAGAAAGACGCCAATGAAAAAAAAAAAAAAGGACCCGGCGCACGTGCAGATAAAAAGCCCCAGCTAAAGGGTTTTAAAATTTTTAAAAAGATTTTTTCTTAAAAATCAAGATTTTCCTTTAAACAAAATTTTAAAAACAAAAAACAATTATCTTTACGGTTTTTTTTTTGGGGAGAGCCCTCGCGTTCCTCAGGCCGGGTCCAAATTTTTTCTTTTTCATAGTTATAACCCCCAGCCTGAACTGATGAGACATGAGGAGTGTACCTGCCCCCCCTTCCCTCTGTTACCGGCAGCAGACTGTGTTATATGGAGCAATGCACAAGCCTCCACCCCTTCTCTCCCCCTGTTAACAGGGAGGGGGGCCTATAAGATCTGTTATATGAGGGGGTCTGTGACTTAAACAGGGAGTCATTGCCCAAACTTCACCCTAGAGTGGAGATGAGTATAAAAACAGCATACCTTGGTTTCACTATCAATTTTAACAGCTCAGAGGGGAGAAAACACAGGTGTGCGGCAGCCAATCACGCCAGGGGGCGTCGCCGGGGGTTTCTTTTGGGGCGTTTTTCCCCAAAAGGCTGAATTTAAAAGTCCCAGCCAATCAAACACAGTGCAGGGGGGGTGGCTTAAGGGGGGGATCCGGCCTGGGGACGATCCCACCAGCAGCACAAAGTTTTCAGAAAACTCATAATTTTCAAAAACCGGACAGAGGAAAAACTCCCCCCAATTAAAAAAGTGCTATTTTTACTGTCCCCAAATCGAACATATTTTTTTAGCATAAAACCCCTTTAATATATATATTTTTTATTATTTAGTCTCTCATACATAAGCCCAGGGTAGTGCACGGCGGGAATAGAACTTACTGTATCTGGAGCGGACTCTACACTGACCCAACAACCTGTAGACCTCTATGACCTGTCAATATATACAGACGGGTTGACTCACTTAAAATTTTGGCAACAGTCACCCAAAAAATCAGCTCTTACCCTAAACTGGTGATAGAAATTTTGTTATGGGTATTTACAGGTTAATTTGCTGTTATGTTTGGGACTCATTGTTCATGGGGAAAAAATTTTTTTTTTTGTAAGGCTTTGTTCCCCCGGCTTGAAATTGGGCGATTTCAGTCCGTAATTTTCCCCGGGGTGCGAAAAATTTCGGTAATCCGTCCCAGCATTACGGTAATCCCCAGTTTCACAAGAAACCATGGATTACCAGCGGCCCAAAAAGCGCCCATGGGAAAAATTCTTGGCCACGAAAGTTCCGGCCCCCCGCCCCCCCACACGCCGTAATTCGGGGCGTAATTTCGCCCGCAAATACACCCTGGAACAAAATAAAAAAAATCAAAAACTGGGTTTGCCTTGTTGCTTCTTATGCCAGAAGTGAGGTTTTGTTTTTTGGGTTAAAAAAGGGTTTTCAATAGGGGGATCTACGAAATAAATACGGGACCCCCGAACCATAGTACAAAGCACAACCCCATCTATTAACGTTGCACCTGCTTAGCCATCAAACCACTAAAGACAACCAGTCATAATTTTCTGACTCTTCATTTTTTTTCCTCCCTGCCTTCCAAGAGCTATAACTTTTTTATTTTGCTATTGATGTAGACATATGAGGGCTTGTTTTTTTGTGGGACAAGATATATTTTTTTAATGGTTCCACTCCTCACTGTGCAATAGAATGTACTGCAAAACCGAAAACAAAATTGGAATTAGGGTAAAATGTGAAAAAAAAAAACGTATTGGTGCCATTTTTTAAGAGTTTTTGATTTCATGGCGTTTAAGTGATGTGTGATCTGTATTCTGCAGGTCGATCCAATTCCAGTGATACCAAAGACGAAGGGTTTTTGTTGTGTTTTAGTACTTTTAAAAAAATACAAAATTCTCAATTTCTTAGATATGCGCTGCAGCGCCAGTAACTTTTTTATTTCCTGACCTATGGAGCTGACGGAATTTTTTTTTTCTTCTGCAGTGTTTGCATTCGGGATAAATGGTGTTATATTTTAGATCGGACTTTTACGAACATGGCAATGCCACTTTTGTGTAACTTTTTATTTTTTTAATTTGTAAAATGGCAAAAGGGGGGGATGATTTGAAGTTTTATTATATTTTATATATTTTTTAAATTTTTTAATTTGTACTTGTAATCCATCCACTTGTCCACAAAGGGCTTTGATCGCTTGTACACCCTTCTGCATTATATTGTTAATGTACAGTAGAATAGTGTACCAGAATAGCGGTTCTTTAAATTCCTGTCTGAGACAAGATTTTACAGAAGCGCTAACATGGCAGCTATGGAAGCCTTCATGGTGAGGGAGGCAATTAGAGACATCTCCGCTCCCCTGAGCTTAACCCTTTGATTGCTGCGGTCAGTGACCACAGCATAATCATATAGCTTTCCCCTGCTCCTTCGGGTGATAGGGACTCCGGTTACCCGACAGAGCCCAGGGAACGGCTGCACAGTCAGCCCTGGGGACCTAGAGTAGCCCCCGGGCTGTCTGTGTAAGAAGCCAGTGATCAGGGAAGACTGTGTGCTGTCCTGACTGCTGCCTGTGTCATACTGACCCAGATTATAATGTATTAGCATATATGAATATGCTAATACATTACTAAGTGTTAAAGAAAATTGTGCAATAGTTATCCCTTCATGGAATAAAAAAAAAGTAAAAAACATAAAAAAAATAAATAAAAAATATTTGATAAAAAAAGTTTTTTGTTCATACATTACATAAAAATAAAAAAACACCCTACAGGTACTATGTATCTACACAACCGTAATAATCTGTAGAATTAATCTAACAGGTTATTTAGTGTAAAATGTGAATGGTGAAAAATGAAAAAATAAAAAAAAATAAACAAAGAAATTAAAAAGATAAAAAAACTGCAGCAATTTGCTTGTAAACTTAAACTACGCCCCTCAAAAATACAACAAGCTAGTGACAGGCGTGCTGTTTCCAGCACTGTGTCAATTATCTGTAAGATGCTGTAGTTTTCGAGTCTTTAATGCTCAAATCTGCAGTTTTCAGCCAGAAAACAGTCATTCAAAGAGTCTGTTTTTTTTTTAAACCCCGCCCATCTGAGGCTAGCCCCGCCCACCTTTACATAGTTTGTCAGGCCGAAAAAAGACATACGTCCATCCAGTTCAGCCCATTTATTAAAGTGTTGCTAAAGTGTTAAAGTGTTGATCCAGAGGAAGGCAAAAACCCCCATGAGGTAGGAGCCAATTGACATCATGTTAGGGAAAAAATTCCTTCCTGACTCCAATCTGGCAATCGGGAAAAAATCCCTGGATCAACGACCCCCTCTAGAATCCTGGTCACTATAACTTGTATATTACATCTAGAAAGTATCCAGCCCTTTCTTCGGAATCCTGGTCACTATAACTTGTTATGTTATCACGCTCCAGAAATGCATTTCCCAAGCCTTCTTGAACTCTGTTAGTGAATTCACCATGACCCAAATTTTTTCCGGCAGAAGTTCCAGTCTCACCGCTCTAACATAAAGAATCCCTTTCTATGTTTATGTAGAAACTTTCTTTTCCCCAAAAGGTAGAGGATGCCCCCTTGTTCTAGATACAGTCCTGCGTATAAATAAATCTTTAGCGAGATCTCTATATTGGCCCTTAAAATATTTAAACACATTTATTATGTCCCCCCCCAAAGCCGTCTTTTCTCTAAAATAAATAACCCCCAACCCTTTCTAATCTTTCTGGGTACTGTAGTCCACCCAGCCCTTTTTATTTTTTTTTTGT
>JAODAL010039612.1:0-37817 GCA_025379985.1 Phyllomedusa bahiana
GGGCTGAAACAAAAAACGTTTCTTGTAAAACGAGGTCATGTGATTTTTTCCCCCAAATGAACCCTAAACATCCCAGTTTGAGTCGCAACACTCTCCCCCTGCTCTATTTTAATTTTTTTTGTGGCCCCCAAAAATTAAAAGGAAGCCCCCCAAAAAAGGGCCGATCTTAATAAAAGATGCTCAGATTTTAACCTTAATTACGAATGATCTAAAAAATTTCGATCACCATAAAAACCTTCCCGTTTCAACTTTTCGATAAAAATCGCTAAAAACATGTCACCATCCGCAATGATTGTGGGGCATGGTGACTCAAAGCGCTTGGGACCGTCACAGCATAAGTGTGTATTGACCTCCCTTTGTTAAGTGATTGAAGATATTCTACAATTCCCTAGGGGGAAAAGTAAAAAAAAGTGTAAAAAGTGAAAAAAAAATTTAAACCCAAAAACACAAAACATAAAATAAAAAAAAATATACACCCCCCCTTTTCCTCTTTACAATGGAAATGTCCCAAAAAAAGATCAAAATAAATAAAGTACACATTTGGTAAACCCGCGTGGGTAAAAAATCTCCCTATAAATTGTGCCCTTAATTAACCACACATAAACGCATTTAAAAAAAAAAAAAAACAATCAAAAAATTTTGTATCCGGGCACCACATAAAATGCAATAAAAAGCGATTTAAAAAAACTCATATAAACACTAAAGTGGTACCAATTAAAATGTCAGTTCATCCTGAAAAAAAAGTCCTTACATAGCTCTGTATACAGGAAAATAAAAAAGTTATGGCTATCAGAAGTTAGCAAGTGCTTCAACATAAAAAAAAAACTATAAAAATTGGAAAATCACCTAATCATATCCCCCCACAGAGTAAAACTAACTTGTCGGGGTTTTGATGGTGAGTGTTTTAAAAAAAAAAAACACTACTAAGATTGCAGTATTTTTTTTTCCCCCTGCCTTCCAAAAAATGGATTTAAAACTAATGAAAAACCCTTGTTCCGCCAAAAAATGATACCAATAAAAATCGCAACTCATGCCGCAAAAATAAACCCCTTACAGCTTGTAACAGAAAAAAAAAAAGTTATGGCTCTTTAACTATGGCGATGCAAAAACGTGTTTTCTTTTTGATAAAAATGTTTTTATTGTATAAAAGCGTAAAAAAATTAAAAATACAAAAGGGTTCGCTGTAATCGTATCCCCCTGCTGGGAAAAACTAGCATTTAAATTATACCACACAGTGACCGCTGTAAAAAATAAAAATAAGATACACTGGATTGCTGTATTTTTTTTAAAAATGTCTCATAAAAACCATGATAAAGAGCGATCAAAGCATCATATGCACCCCATAATAGTACTAATAAAAACATCAACTCATCCTGCAAAAAACAAACCCATAATCTGCTCCGAATATAGAAAAATAAAAAAAGTTATGGCTTTCATAATAGAACAACATAATAACGCAATTTTTTATAGACATTTCTATTATGTAAAAGTAATAAAACATAAAAACTATATAAAATTGATATCATTGTAATTGTACCGACCCCCATAGTAAAGTTATTATGTCATTTTTATTGTATGGCGAACATTGTAAAATTGAAATCCAAAAAACAACAACAGAACCGCGTTTTTCCCCCAATTTTCATGGCCCAATACTAAAAAAATTTATGAAACACTTGTACGCCCAAGATGCACAATACACCCCTAGATAAGATCCATGAGGGGAGATGAATCCATATTGGGGTGACTTATTGAAGGTTTCACCTGTTCTGGTACTTTGGTGGCTTTGCAAATGTGACATGGCACCCACCAAAATCTGTGTTCCAAAAGCCAAATAATGCTCCCTCCCTTATACGCCCTGCCATATGCCCAAATAGCAGTTTACACCCACATATAGGGTATTGCCGATCTTGGAAGAAATTTCGTAACAAAATTTGAGGTGCTTTTTTCCAGGATTCTTTGTAAAATGTAAACATTTTCAGCTAAAATTTCAGATTTTTTGAAAAAAAAATTCTTCATTTTCACAGCCAACGCTAAAAAAATTTGTGAAACACCTCTGGGGTCGATATACTCACTATATCCCAGGATATATTCCTTAAGGGGTGTAGTTTTCAATATGGGGTCTTTTTGGGGGTGTTTATTAAGTTTTAGCACATTAGGGTGTCCGCAAACCTAAAATGGCACCTAAATAAAATTGTATTGAAAATGAGACCCCAGAGTCCGGTAGGTGCTCCTCCTATTCTGAGGCTTGTGGTTGAACCAAATAGCGATCTAGGACCACATATGGGATATCTCTGAAAACCGCAGAATCTGGGGAAACAATATTAAGTTGCATTTCCCTGGTCTCATCTACTGTGTTCTTGTGAATAATGGATAAACATTTAAAATCTGCTGTTTTGAATACTTTAAGGTGTGTAGTTTCTTAGATGAAGTCATTTATGGAGGTATATAACATACAGGACAATCATAGTCACGTCAGAACTGGACTGGTCCCTAAAAAATATATATTGCAAATTTTCTTTAAAATGTGAAATTTACTAATAAATTTCTAAGCTCCCTAATATCATAAAAAAGACATTTAAAAAATGAGGTCAACCTACAGTGGACATATGTTAGATGCTAGTTAAAAAACTATTTTGAGTTGAATAACTATCTGTCTTGGATTCGAAGTTTGAACATTTTAAATTTTTTACGATACTTTGATATTTTTCACAAATAAACAAGGATTGTATGGACCGAAATTTCTTACTAGCTTAAAACACAATGTGTCACGAGAAAACAGTCTCTGAATCACTTAGATAAGTAATAGTGTCAAAAAGTTATTCTCTCATAAAGTGACACATGTCAGATTTCAGAAATGGGGCTTTGTCAGGAAGGCCAAAACTGGCTGTGGCAGTAAAGGGTAAAAAGGGCTAGTGTGTGCCATCAATCTGCTCTCCCTCCAATCACAGTTGCTGTTTAAAAGCATACTTCTCCTACTTACATGCCTAATCTTTGATAGTCTCTCATTGTGTTCCATAGAAATTTCTGCATATTGATTCCTGGTATTGACTTCAGCTTGTCATTCCTGCTGTCTGCCCTGATGTTTGGCTTTGCTTTGCCAAAAATCTGCCACTCTTGACCCATTGCCCATCTGACTATACTTCTCATCTGCTTTCCTGGTACTTCATCTGGGCATCAGCTGTTGTCGCAGGTGACTGCTTTGGCGATAGTGGCCTGGAAGTCCCTTGCAGCAAAGACGAGATCACTGTACAGGGATTAAAGGATAAAAACCAAGGGCTTTGTAGACTCTACTCCCAAGGGTGATTATACACTTAAGCCTATGTGTGACCTAAAGGATCCACCATCCATCTCCAGTGAGTCATGACACAAGTTTTTGGAAATGATGTTGCTTAGGATAGTGATTTAAATAAAATAGTTGCCTCATGTAATAAAAGAAAATAAAGTTACTCAGGAGTCATTTATGTCTGGGGAAAACAATAAAACGTGGTAAATTCAGGTCAAATAGATTTGTCAGAGCTATGTTTCTTAGGACAGCAGCCACTACAGATACCAGGTTGATGGAAGATCCTACAAAATTCCCTGGGACCTGGTTAATAAAGTGTGATTCTTTAGAGATGTGGGTTGCTTTTTGATGCAATGGATATTATACCTCTTTAGAGCAACATGTACCTACAAGGCTGCTCCAGTTGTCTGGTGACCTTTCCGCCCCACAACTGGCGCAACCCTGTTCTCATGATGTATGAGGAGGTGCACTCCACAAGAAGGTGCAATGTGTAGCACCTGCGGCAAATTGTAATGCGCCCAAGATGTGGGAGCGTTCTGGGGGCTTTGCACCACAACCGTATGATTCTACATATTTATGACTGCAGGACGGCAAAACTAGGCGCATTACTGCTGGAATTGGCAGACCAAGTAAAAAGTGGTTTGCCTGAGGCTCAGTTGTTATAATGGAACTACAGGCAGTCCCGGGTTACAAACGGGATAGGGACTGTAGGTTTGTTCTTAAGTTGATTTTGTATGTAAGTGGGAACAGGTATATTTATTATGTTTTTACATTAATTTTGCTGTCTGTGCCCCTGTTAAGAACATTTTATCTCATCTTCACCTGCTGCGGCATGCTGGAACTTGTAGTTTCACAGCTACTATTTGCTGTGAAATATGGAACTACATGTGCCAGTATGCCCCATAAGTCTCCGTTTGTAACTAGGAGACAGATGTAAGTCGGAACGGTGTAAGTCGGGGACCGCCTGTGCAATGCGCCTGTATGTATGACCCACAGTAGAAAAGGTCCATATATTCTGGCACATTCTACACTGCTTTAAAGATATTTAGAACTGGACTCTATGCGCCTTGATCATACATGTCAGCCTTAGTGTCTTTATTTTATTAACACCATGGTTTTTTTATGTAATGGTGCATTGCTCCATCACATCAAATGTCCTTGTGTGAACTGAGCCTTATGCCTTGTATTGTGTTCCAAAAATTCTACTGCACTTCTATATCTCCTGTTGAACCATAAGAGTGTTCACATAACATCTTTATCAATTCGATTTTGTACAGCAGCTACATAAAATACATTACAACCACTCTGCTTGTTTAAAATGTAATTTAGAATTGAATGTATATTCCTGGTCGATATCTGCAGAGAAAAATCGGAGTTAAAGTGCCTTTGAAGAGTGAGGAAGCGTTCCGTCAGTGCTTGCAGATTTATATTCTCCTGTTCTTTCTCCCAACTTTCCTTGAGGACAGCAGAGAGGACATTTGTCAAATCGAGTTCTTAGAGATAATTACAGACTTAATTGGCTTGTTTTTCTTTTAATTGCAGAGTTCTTGGGTTAATGAAAGCTGAGGCTGAATCTACAGATGTGTTTTATAATCAGTTGCCAGGAGAACACTTCAGAAAATGAAAAAGCTTGTCTCACCCCTGTCTGCAAATGCAGCTGAAACATCATATAAATAAAATGTAAAGGAAGCAATTTACCATGGCTAATGGGACCTGAAATTCTCCATTCCATCCCCGTGCCTTGTGCCCCTGGCCACAAGCGTTGTTCTCTGCTATCTCCCAGGTAGGGTAGTTAGGTCATGTGGCCATTGCGGATTCATAAGGGCTCACTTTTCTAGTAAAAGAAAAGGGCCACATTGGAAGGACCTATTTCTCCCCTAAATAGCTCAGTAAAGTAGAGTTATAAGTAAGCATTGCACAGTGAGGTAGCTATAGGGGTCCCCCAAGCCATAACAGTGAGGCTCTGCCTTGCTCCAGGGCTTCATATGTGTGCTTGGTACAATGAGGGATACAGGAAAGTATTTGCACTGATCAGACACTGTCACAGATAAGAAAAATAAGAAGAACCAAATTGATGCACATGCTAGCATCTACACATGCTAACTTCACTTGGCCTTCTTCATCCCCTATCGCTGAGTTGAGCCTGGTATTTTTGAGCCTCCTGCCTATTCAAGAAACTCCCAGGCCATGGTCATGCTTAAGCTAGTAAGTAAGGGTGTTACCAACAATAATAAAGATTCTGTGCCTAGAACCTAACTTTTAATATATTCCATAAAACTCCAAAAGACTGGAGGTAAATAGAGACAAACACCACAAAACACACAAAATCACAAAAAATTAGGTAAGGAGGACTAATGGACTGGTATATATAGGGGCTATCTAGCTTCTCCCTATTGCCCCTATCTACTCCCTAACCTAGAACAGGGTAATCGCCCCCAAAAAGTGCGGTCCTGTCTGGAACCTAACCCTATATAGTTCTCACCCTTACTCTATAATAGATGGAAGCCCCAACATGTTTTGATGTCCCAAGGTAGCATCCCCTCAGGGGGCAGTAAGGGATAATTTATAAGGCAATGCTTTATGTAAATGTCAGTGAGGGTTGAAACCACAGTAAAGCTGTATTCGCTTATACTGTATTAGCCGTAGGTTGCAATGTTACGATATTATACTTCCAAATATTGGTCTAAATACTGATATAGATTTTGGAGCAGGAAAAACAAAAGAGAAAATGTAGGGTGGTTAAGATAGCAAAATCGAAACTCATGTGGAGAGACTTCAACTAATAACCGATAACTCCTGCTGAACCACTTCACAAGGCAATCTAAATTATGGACAAATTTGTTTGTTCTTCTGCCACCCCTAAACGTACGCGCTCTCAAACGTCGGCTACTGCCAAAGTACTGCCCAACTACAAATCGGCCTCATCATAAATCAAGTCCAAACAAAACACAGCCGAAAACCAATACTGCCATGGCACAATCACCACCATCCACGAGCAGAAGAGATCATTTACAGATTGCAACATCACCGGATGCCAACCCTGCCTCCCCCAGATGCCGCAGCCCAAGGCCTTGGTTGATGGCACAAGAAGTGTCCAGACTCATACTCCCTGTCCTGGATAAAAGAATAGACCTCATCCAGGCCTCTGTCAACGCGGCGCTGGCCCAGATCACCAACAACTCGCAGAAGCTGGCGGAGCTGGAGACCCGCACCGGAGCCGCAGAAGATAACATCATCAGGATCGAAGGAACGTCTTCTACCCAACAAGCGGTGATTTGATAACCTGCAAAGCAAAATCAAACCGACTTGGAAAATCGTGCACGCCCCCAATTTAACCTTCGATTTATTGGGCACCCCGGAAAGCGTCCCGGCAGAGGCCTCGCCTCATACCTGCCCACAAACCCTTTAGCACTGCACTAGGTCTGGACACCCCAAGAGACCCCCTTCTTATCGAAAGGGTCCACCGCATGGGCAGCAATGGGGACCGAAGAAACAGACCTCGACCGGTTATTGCCAAATTTCAAAATTGGACAATCAAAGAGAAATTTTTTAGAGCGTATCGCCAATTGCGTGAGCTGAGAGTGGAGAAAGAACGTATACTAATTTTCTAGGACTTCTCACTACAAGTCACGCAGAAACGTAAAGCGTTTCATCCGGTTTGCCAGCACCTGCATGAGTCTGGGATCAGATTCCAGCTGCTCTAGCCAGCGAAGCTGAGAGTGGTGGAGAATGGGCAGGCGTCCATATACGACCGACCGGAGGATGCAATGCGACGCTTTCTTCCTAATGCACCTGGCTGAGGGGTGCGGCGTCTGAGCGGTGATGATAATGTTATTCTGCTGATCTTTAGTTCTATAATAATGTTAGTTCAGAAAGAAAGACGGTATTTACTTTACTTGTCTCTCTCTCCTCCCTTCCCTTTCTTCCCCCTCTTCACTCCTTGCCTCCCCCATCCTTTTTTCTGGCAAACCTTGCCTTTCACGGGCAAGACAGAGATAGACAGGAAACTGTTCCAGTATTAGCTTGTCTTGTGTGCATGTAACTTAAGTTAATCGTAGGGGGGGCGCCCCCCCCCTTGTTTTAGAGCTTTGGCTCTCACAAAAGGTTGTTAGAACCTTTGCTTACAACTTGTTAAACGTTGTTTGTTTGCAACTTGGGCCCAACACAGGCCAAATGGTTTTAAAGTAGGTTAGGAGTTGCCATATGTATTTGTTCTTGTTGTGTGTGGTGCGCTTCCTCTCCCCAAACTTTTGTGCAGGATAGTGGGTGGCGGGGGAAAAGGTTGCGGCTATTTAAAAAGTGTGCGGCTCCCCTCCCGCGCTACACGGTGAAACACGGGGACGCTTGCTGGGACCCCTTTCCTTTTGTTCTTCAACTTGCAGTTTTGCCCGCTCTTGCAGCTCCCACAGTGGGGACAGGGGGATGAGTACCCCTGAGGCGGAACGAGGGGGACGGGGCTCCCGTATTTACCACAAAAGCTTTTTGTCCGGGAAAAGTGGCAGGTTAAACATCCCAGAAAAGGCGAAAACAGGTCATGACACATATGAAACGATCAAAGGCAGACGTTGTTCTTCCTACAAGAAACACACGGGCAGAGGGATAGGTTATCCCGATTAGAGCTCCTTGGCTGGATCCCACCGATGTGGAAACTACCACTCAAAATCCAGAGGGGTGGCAATATACTTTAGGAAGGGGACACTGCAGTCTATAGAATACCAATATGCTGATCCCGATGGTAGATTCCTATACATGAGGGGCCGTTTTTGGAACTGTCATTACACACTATGCAACGTCTATGCGCCGTGTGGGGGCGGTCGGGAGTTTTTCAATAACCTTGCGGATTTTATTATCGCAAAACCGCACTCCAAACCAAAATGATGGGGGATTTAACACAGTCCTTGACCCTAGATTGGATAGATCCAACAACCCGCGGGAAGACACCCCTAGGGGTCCCCATTTAGAGGACCTGGTCAGTAGACTGGAAGTGTTTGATTACTGGAGAGCGGTGAACCCGACCTCACGCACCTACACTTTCTACTCTCCTGTCCACGCATCGTTCTCCCGTATTGACATGGCCCTAGTCTCTTGTTCACTTTACCACAGTGTAGTCACAGCTGACATACTGCCCCGATCGTTGGTTTCAGATCATGCTCCCATTCACAATATCGCTAGGGGGCCGCTTCTCAGTGTAGGGAACAGACCTGGAGATTCCCAGCGTATCTTCCCATCAGTCTGACGATTTTAGGGACTTTCTCAAGATTCACTGGTGCAGTTTTGAAAAGATAATGCGATACATAAACCAAATACCCCGCTTTTGTGGGCCACAGCAAAGGCTGTTATGCGTGGACATATAATCAGTTATGTCAGCATGAAACGTAAGGCACAGCAGCAGAAGTTTCGGGAACTGCACTCTAGCCTGCGCCAATCCCAGAACCGGTTTTCTGTAGACCCTACGGATGCAAATCAGCAGCATTTTGTTGAAGCCCCACACACCTTTTGAATGCATTCCTCCAGGGGGAAGCTAAGGCCAACATACACATGCAGCGAAACCAGTACTATAGATGGGGTAACAGGATGGGCAAACTCTTAGCGAACACAGCAAAGCCATGGCGGGGCAGGCCACCGATAGCAGCAAAAAAAAATCCGCCTCCTCAGGGGGATATCTTGAGGATCATAGAGACATAGAAAAGGAGTTCATTGAGTTCTACGAGGGCACTTTATGGAGCCAACCCATGCAATCTCCAGAAGGTGACCTCCTTTTTAGATTCACTGTCAATGCCAAAAGTTACTGCACGAAACAGCGGTCTTCCTTGAGGCTGAGATTACAGAGGAGGAGGTGCGTGGAGTGGTGAAGGGCTGGCGAAGGGAAGACTCCGGGGGAAGCTTTTTCCCCCCCCCCCGTTTTTTTTTTTTCGCCAGAATTTTAATAAAAATTACAGACGGAACTATCCCCCTCTTAGCAAATCTTTACTGGTATCTATTTCCCAAACTACTGAAGTAGATGCTTTTTATGATTCACGCATATACTGCATTTAAAACCCCAAAAAAGACCCTACTTTGCTGACTTCGTATAGACCGATCTCCTTGTTAAATCAGGACTATAAGATTTTAGCAAAGATCGTGGCTACCAGGATGCAAACTTTTCTGCCGCACATAATTCACCCCTCGCAGAATGGGTTCATAGCAAACAGACACTCTACGAAAAATGTCCGTGCGGCTATAGCAGCCATTGCGCAGGCGAGGGCGGAGGACCACCCGGTGTCCATGCTCCTTAGTCTGGACGCAGAGAAAGCTTTCGATAAGGTTTCTTGGCCGTTCCTGGATGCCACCCTTTTGCGACGTGGGTTTGGGGACCTCTTCGCCAGCTTCATTGTCCACATGCACTCCAACTCTACAACGACCCTGCTCATCAACAACACACTATCACCAGTTATTGACCTTTTTAGGGGGGCCAAGCAGGGGTGTCCCCTCTCACCCCTACTGTTTAACCTGTCTATTGATCCACTCCTCTATCATATAACTCAGTCACCGCTTTACGCAGGTATCCTGTCTCCCACTAGGGAACTCAGGGTCACAGCATATGCTGACGACTTGCTGCTGATGATCAGGAACCCCAGACAGAACCTAGCTCCCATTCTTGAGGATATGAAGGCAGTGGGATTTCTATCAGGCCCACACGATTAATGTAGATAAAAGTGAGGGAATGCTTCTAAAAAGGGACCGGCTGAGCCCATTGGTCAAGGATCACCGATCCGCTGGTGTAACTCGGCCTTGAAATATTTAGGGATTGGTTGACCAAACTTCCCAGCAATTTGTACTCTGTTAATATGTCAAAATATTAAAGCTAAACTTGTAAAAACTGTGAAGGGATGGGCTTTATCTTCCGCTCTCCTTCTCTGGGGGGTGTAATTTAATTAAAATGGGGGAATTCCCGCGACTTCTATATATTTTTTTACATGCTGCCTGTTTATCTGCGACCGGGGAGTAAGCTAATTAATGCACAATATATGAAATTTATTTGGGACAACAAAAGGGCGCGTATTCCGTTGCTCATACTTCAACAGCGTCGGTTACACGGTGGTCTGGGATTTCCTAACATCCGTCTTTATAACTTAGCGGCCCTGGGCCGTTTCCTCACAGACTGGGCACGGTCTACAGCGATTTTTACAGATAGCTCCCTGGATCAGGCAGGGCTGCCGAACATTTCACTTATTAATTTTGTTCATTCACCATACGACAAACTCCCCCTGGGGATCAGGATGATCAGCTGCTCATGCCGGTGTGGAGGGCGTGGCGAAAGATTAGGCAACTTAAAAAACTGAACCCGGACTATTCTCCGTACTTATCTTTACTAAGTAACCCAAACTTCCAGGAGGGTAAACCACAACACATCTTCAGGATTTGGCGCAGCTTGGGCTTGCATCAAATAAAACATTTTCTGGCCTTTGACACCCAAAAAAATGTACTCTATCTCTGAGTTGCGGTGCCTTTATGCCACGCCCCCGATTCCGTTTTTTAACTATTTACAAGCGGTTAGCTATGTATCGGAGGTGAAGCGACACCTACAACCAGCAGATTGGGATGTGGCCTTTGATCGTATAATTCTTAACCCTCCCACAAGGAGAGCGCAGTTGTCTACTATTTATAAATACCTCCTTGAGGATCTTGAGTATGACACATCAAACTTTGGTCTAGCTAAAATGGGAAGGAATCGGGATGCTGATATCTCCACATCTATGATATTGAGGCAATTTGTGACGCCCCATTAAAATTTCTACCGATGGTAGATATGCTGAGATGTGCATGAAGGTAGCAAAATAACCTTTCTTACACCTGTCAAGGGACATCGCATGGGACGGTTCCCAAAATGACTGTTGTTTCAAATGTGGGGCCCCAGCGGCGTTCCTCTACCTGTGTTTGTGGGATTGCCCTTTAATAAGATAATTCTGGGGCCACGTAACGGAGTAATTGGGGGCCAGTCTTTGAATTTGAAATGTGTTGCCAATCCTTCTTTGGGCATTGTTTGGGGTAATGAGGCATGGAGGACCGGATATACCCAATCGTGTTAAAAGGATGAGGCATGTTTGTGGCGCGGCCGGCGGCTCCAAAGCTATTTTGCAGGTCTGGCTTCAGCCTGAGGGCCCCCCCTTAAGTCTATTTCAGAATAAACTTAACTTTTGATGCAAAATGGACTGGGTTGAGGCCCCTTTGCAAAAGGGAAGCAAGAGTAAAAAAGTTCTTTGAGCTATGGGAGAAATACATAGATACACTTTCGACAGATATTAAGGACCGCATAAAACATTGCTTTGCGACCACTTCTTGGTACCCCGGGCAGACAGTGGCAGGTACCGAAACCGAATCAAATTTATGAGAATGGTCGATCCCTAATGAGGTGTATTGGCGTAAGCTAAACAGATCGCGGGAGTGGATATTAAACCAGGGTGACGTGGGGCTAATGTTGCCGTGGTCATGGGGGCAATCGTGCCCGCTAGTTTGTTCTGGTGGGGGGAGGGAGGGGTCGCACACTCGAGCCTGCCGCGGTGGAGAGGAGAACTGAGACGCACTTGATGACTTACAATAGTTATGTTATATTTATAAAATGTTTATCCACAGTTATATTTGAAATGTTAAAGTCGATGTCAAAATAACGTGCATTTAAGACCCGTGTGATGTTTGTTGTATAAAAAGGAAAAAAAGTAACTGTCCTTGATAAAAACAACCCTTTCTTTTCAGTATGTTTGGACAATTTCAACCAGACTGCTTCTGTACAATCCTTTTATGCATACTGTTATTGTTTGTTATGCTGATGTCAAGGATATTGTTCAATAAAAACAATTAAAAAAAAAAAAGATAGCAAAATCGGGATGTGGTGTACCCGCATAGCTATCTATACATATATATACTCTTAAGTCCTAAGGGGTACACATGAATCATAGTAGGGTATACTGTCGCCCCTACAATATTATGTAATGGAGTATGGTATCTCCTAAATAGTCACCCAAATTTTAAAATATGAGCACACTCTCTTAGGCAAGAAATGATAACATGTCAGTTAGTGCGTGGATATATATATATCAAACACACCAATCATGCTTATCCTAAGCCTGGTTCTTGCACTACAAAACAATTCCCTATGGGTAACTGACACACTCCCATCGTGCCATTGGAGAGATATCTGGAGGAACCACCCAAGTACTATTCCAGTATCTCCCCCAAAGTCACCAAAACTTCCAGGGGGAAAAGGGAACCCCTGGGCATTTCCCAACCCTACGTCCTTGGTGAAATGGGTTTTTATTCCCAAGGTAGCATCACTTCAGGGGGCAGTAAGGGATAATTTTTAAGCAAAGCTTTATGTAAATGTCAGTAAGGGTTGAAAAAACGTAAAGCTGTATTGCTTTTTCTTATTAGCCGGGAGGGTTCAATGGGTTTTGTATTATACTTCCAAATATTGCTCCAAAATCTATATCAGTATTTAGACCAATATTTGAAGTATAATATCATAACATCTTGCCCAGTCTGAATTTATAAAAAAAATAAATAAATCTGAATTTATCAGTTAGTGCCTGCATCCCACAATCACAATTCAAAAACAATTTTGGTATTTGTATAACATAACCCTTGTATTATATATTATAATAAAATATATATATATATATATATTATATTATATATATATTTAAAAAGGTCAAAATGGACCCCACCAGTATTTAAATATTCCTTGGTCAAGTCATTTTTCACATGGTGTTTCCTTGCAATCAGTATTGTGTTCCCATTGCTTTTGATCTGTGCTGTTGGAGCTCTTCTCATGTACTGTATATCAATAGCAACTCAATCATACTATAAAAAGAGGAAAGTAAGGGGT
Source organism: Phyllomedusa bahiana (assembly GCA_025379985.1). Taxonomy (NCBI): domain Eukaryota; kingdom Metazoa; phylum Chordata; class Amphibia; order Anura; family Hylidae; genus Phyllomedusa; species Phyllomedusa bahiana. The sequence goes on from JAODAL010039612.1 coordinate 13,146, forward strand.
AATTGAATCCTGATAGGACTAACCCTTTGTGGAGCTGCCACCCCGAAAAGAGCAACCTTACAACAAGTGACCCTACTGTTACCTTGTGTTCCCTACTCTATATACCCAAGATAAACTCCACAAGTGAATCCAAAAAAAGTGGAAGGGGATTATTCTTTGATTCCATCATAGCTCTAAGAGTTGCTTGTATGTTAAATATGTTATAAATGGTAGTTTATCAGTCCATTTAGACCATAAACCATCTGTTATGTGCTTTTATATAGTGTTTCTAGCAATCAAGGGTACTTGGCTATGTTCAGAACTCCTATAGATATGTATGGGAAGGACAGCTGCAAGTGCCACCCTCCGCATTCTGTAGCAAGGTTGGCTCGCAGTTAGCTATGAGCTGAGTTGTAGTGCAAAAGTTCCTTTGTGGGAACACCTCTTTATGTCCTGTCTCTAAACGGTAGCAAACTTTAAAACTGTTATAAAAGTCAGCTTCAGGATTACACTAGTCCACCAAAAGAGACAACCCTGAATGGAGCTGATTTTACAGCAAAGCACTTGCCACTAGGGTTTTTATTGGGTGATGAAAACTATACATAAAAACTATTAGATCTTATTAATCATATGTCCAATGTGTGTAGTCATTAGAACGAGGTTGGCAGTGTAATTATAAGTGGACGTGCATATGCTCTGTATAGATGGAGGAAGGACTACCACATACATTTCGTCTGGTACGCCCAATAAATCTCAATTCGACACTGCCGTCATTCCCTGGCACTCTGTCAATTCTTTGAATTTAGACAATTAATCAATTCTCTTTAGAATTGAGGAACTAAACGTGGAGGGAGGGTCTGTAAGTGTCTTGTTACAGTTTCCACATCCCTCTGGGTTCTCAGGATCGATATCCTCTTTTTTCACTAGAGGATAACAACTTCCACTGAACACAGTGCAACCCAAGCCAATTATCTTGGGGCATTCCCTGTGACTGCGAATGAATAACCTGGAATCAAAGGTTTTCTGAGAGCCGCAATGATATATATAATAGCAATGATTTATATTGTTTAGTAAAAAAAAAAAGAGCAAAACAAAAGTCCTGATATGTGAAGACTATTGTTCAGTGTAAGATAAAGGTCCTTTACAACGATAAGAATCACTGACAGCTAAAGCTAAGTGGAGAAAAAGCAGCTAGAAAGCAGAATGAATAAAGTATTGTAGGAGAGTGTCTTCCTCTCAGGCCTCATTTACATCATAAATGTGCTCTATGTCATGCGTTTATGTCTTAATACCATGAAACTGGTGTTTTGATTTATACCTGTAGAATAGCCATACGCTTCAATAGATAAAGCTTAGTCTGATTTTACTAAGTTTGGCCTGTTTTATGATGGGGTAAGTATGTTGGAAAGAATTATGCCAATCATCGACTCCAGAGCCTGGAGTTTATCAATCTCTGGATCTTGGTTTGAAATAAGTCCTGCCATCACAGATATCTATAAAGTTTCTTCATTTCACACTATCTGCCCTGCTCTGCACAGCATGGTTTTACAGTCGGATTTTGACATGGATTTCAGATTTGAAAACCATCAAAATCTGACTGTAAAACTATCTCAAATAGAGCATATACAGGAAAAAGGGGAATTAATTACTCAAAGAAAAAACGGAAACACGGCCATATTCATAGCTAGGAAGCTGAAATGAGACTGAACACAGCACAGAGGCAGCACAAACCTCCATGCTATTTGAGAAAAATACCTAGGTGCAGTTAATTGGTGGTAACCCATACATCTCTCCACTAGGTGGACAGAAAACTGCACCTTAAATTGACATCTATTCACATAGCATGCAAAAAAGCAAAAAAGCCACAGTACCATAGATTGGGAGACTATACACATGTATGGGTTACCACCAATTAACTGCACCTGGGTATTTTTCTCAAATAGCATGGAGGTTTGTGTCCTCTGTGCTTTTCTCTCATTTCACTTCCTACTGTGAGAAATGGCCGTGTTTCCGTTTTATCTCAAATAGAGCCCTCAGTAGAATATTCGAGCTGTAATTTATAAGGCTCGGATTTTCTGAGGTCGGATTTCAAAACCAAAATCTTGCAGAGGAAAGTAATGTAATTCAGCACCAGATGTATATAAAAAATATTTATTTAGTCACCCATTAAAAAGGCATATACCAATGAAAAATTGCTGATACGTTTCAGATATGTTGAACCTTAATCATAACATACAGAAATGAAAGCCAAATCACTATTTTTTAAAAAACAACGGCCAAAAGTATGTAAACCCAAATTCACAGAAAAACATGACAAATAAAGTTCAAAAGGACAAATAACCAATTAATTCAAAAGGACAAAGAAACCAAATAAGCACACAAAAAAAAAAACAAGTGTTCAACTTTTGGGAATGGGGCATCTTTTGTTATGGGAAGGTTTTTAGAATTTAACTTATTTATCTTTAGAAAAAACGGGTCCGGAAGAAAGATAAATTTTTTATATGGTCCTACAAAAAAATTGGGGAAAAATTTTTTCATTTTAAAACCCCCTCAAAAAACATGGTGACATTCCCTTAACTGGAGGAAAAGGATTCAATCTCCAAAAGAAAGCGTTTTTCCCTGTAAAAAACTTAAATCTGTGGAATGCCTGCCTGAGGAGCGGTTTCTCAGCAGGAACATTTGGGAGTTTCAAGAAAAGCTTAGATAGCTACCTGAAACTAAAGAATATTAATACGTACGTAGCCATATAAAATTCTGGATCCTGGATGGTGGAGGCTCTGGGGTCAGAGATGGGCTCTTCCCTGTGGGTTCAGGGCATTCACCAGTGGTGAGGCTGGGCTTGAACTCCTTGTCTCACTTCCTTCACCCACATTATCCCCACCCTTGGTTGAACTTGATGGACACGTGTCTTTTTTCAACCGTACAAACTATATAACTACAAACCTTCCGAATCCAGAAAGCTTCCTTATTGAGAAGAAGCCTCTTTCTATCTCCGTCCCTCTCAGGGCTCCTAACCCTTTCCATTCCATACACTCTGAAACTGGATACATTTCCATGATGTCAAGCTGAACTTGCTGAGGCACAGAGGAGTTAATGTTAAGAGGACTAATGGAACATAGTTCAGTTTGCAATCAGTACATTCTATTGTGTAAATGATGTAATTTTATTCGCAATTAATGTGATCTGTGGTGAAAAAAGATTTAGACATATGCAGGGACGCAATCCTGTTTGTTGTTTTCATATATTTACATAAAGAGCATGTCCACATTTATAGTTACCCTGTATATGCATTCAAAGTTGTATGTGGTGTATTACATTCCTTATACATACTGAGTGACAAAATGCCCTTTTTAGGGACAAAATGACAGCCCTTTTTCAATATGTCGGCCAACAAGGGGTTTTGCTGCAGAATAGGAAGATATTTCTTAATGATCTGAATGATTGAGTAAAACTGGTCACTGAATTATGTAGTAAATGTGACACAAATATCCTGACCAGTACATGCTACAGAAGGAGAGGTGGATTTTTTAGATACAATATTGGTAGTTCTATTGAGGATCCATTTGGGATATTTCCTGGGAAAAGGCAGTTTTTATACTCTTGAAGAAATGAATTAAATAGAGGTCTCATTTGAACAAGCCCATTTAATTCTGGTGAATCCCCCAACAGGTATGGATTGGATGGTTGTTCTATGATGATGACTACTGGCACGTAAAATGGCATTCCCTGCCATTTCTGTATAATGAAGTCATAACTAAATTGGATCTGTGATCACCAGTAGGTAGAAAATCTAAAAATGAAATTTTAATTTTATTTGACGAGTGGGTGAACCTGAGGCTGTATTCACTGTTATTGAGATAGGAGAGAAAGCAGGAAATATCCGTGTCCTTCCCATCCCAAACAATGAGGACATCATCAATGAATCACCCATATCAATAAATGGATCTGGAAAATGGATTATGGACAGAAAAATGTGCTTGGATTCCCACCTGTAAAATTGGCCAATGAGGACGCAAATTTCCCCTCCATTGGGACACCACGGGTTTGAAGATAAAAATGGTTTGTCAAACTGAAAAAAATGATGTTTTAAAAGATGCTGTACAATGTCAATAATGTATTCCATTAATTCCTCAGAGTACTGACTAAAACTATACAGATGATAAGCGAGCACTGTAATGCTTCTATCATGGGGGAAACACAAATGGAGTGAGCAAACTTGTGGCTCACATGTAAGGCAGAAAAAATTAGGTGCCCATTCAAAATCATGAAAAACATGAAGGAATTGTTTACATTCCTGAATATATCCTGGATAGGGTTGAGCCAAACCGTTCGGAAAATGGTTAGTTCGGCACAAACTTTACGTTTTTTCCGAACCCAAGGGTGTGCATAAGTTTCTGCTTGGGTAACACTTGTAGCCATGAATATTAATTATTATAAAATGATTATAGAAATTTACACTTTGATGCTAATTTGCAAGAATGTTCATGTGTGTATAAAGTGCCAAGTGGCATTTTGACAATGTGTATCATTCCTACTTTCAGAAAAAAAATATATGGAAATGGAACCATTTGCACCTGGACTGACAACAGGAAGGTAAGTCACCTGGACAATTACAGGATCCACAGGATTGTAGGATTACAGGATTGTAGATTTTTTAATTCTGTTGCCTGTATATGATTATGAGGGCAGTCTTCTTGCCTAAGCTTTTAACAGCATTTAGAGAGATGCTTTACAGCAGCTTCATGGACATTGGAGCCTATGAACAGGAGCAAACCCACTGACTTCTATAAGAGAGTTTTCTAGTCATGGTCTGTGACCTGAGAAGTCAATGTGCAGGGAAGAGGAGAGGGGGGAGTTGTCACAATCTTCTATTGTGAATGGTGGATCCCCCCTCCCCAACTGGTAATTCTCAGCTGACTAACTAATACACTTCTAGAAGGAATGACAGAGGAACAGGAGAACACAGAGGTGTAAGAGAATATGCTTCAGAATTGTTATTTTATAAGGATTTACTATAGCAAACATCAAAAAGTGTAATATCTTTAAGCAATTCCATACTTTTCTTCCTTAGCTGCATAAACCTATTGTCACGTCAATGGGGGTACAGTGAGCCCTAACTGGAACCCAGTCCACTGTCCCTGCCTGCTTGACGTGCTGCCCTAGGCGGCAGACGGCAGCTGGGTGACAGTCCCTGCGCTGCTAAAGTGCTGGGGCCGTCAGGAGGAGGAATAGTCAGACAGTCCGGGTCAATACCAAAACGGGAACGCCAAAGCCACAAATCAGAACCAGAGGGATAAACGTAAACAAGCCGAGGTCAAAAGCCAAACGGGAGCGAGGTACAAAATCAGAGGACAAGCCGGGGTCAGGAGAACAAGCCGAGGTCAGGTCACAGGTAAGCAGAACACAAAGAATAGCACAGAAATAGGCAGCCAGGAAAATATCGCAGGCGCAGCACTCAGCTAGCAGGGTGATTAAATGGGATCCCCTGATACCGCCCCTGTAGCTGATTGGAGCGGCATACGGGTCCTCCCATTGGCTGGTGCGACACGCCCCCTGTCAGGAGTGGCTGGACCTCTGTCACTCACACAGCTCCTAACAGACTGTCTATCAGGGTGGGGTCGCTGATCAGCTGCTGCAGACACTTGCACCCTGCAAGCCCAGCCCTGACACCTATGCCCTTATTTACAATGATTTACTTTAATTTGGTTGAGGTACATTTCAGAATGTTTAGCTGATAGTGTTGCTCAAATGCATCCCTGTTTGGTTCGACACCAGTTTGACCGAGCTTATGAAAAAGTTTGGATTTGGAACATCCAGAATCTGAATTTTTCACCGTAACCCTAAACCTAGCCCTTATTCTGACCATGCCCATAACCCTAAATTGGCGGTAGGATTAGGGTTCTTAACTGGTCTGCAGAGCTAAAATTACTGGTCCGGTCCTCTCTGATGTCCATTGCCTTCGGTCCCATGACGTTTGTGCGCTGAGATCACATCAGGTCCAACTTACATTAAGGTGCCCCAAGATTGTGATGAACCAGAAGTAATGTTGGGCAGAATGTGAGATCAGAGCACAAGCACTTTAAGTATAGAGGTGACAGGGACAAGTAAGTAAGGCCCGAAAGACCAGTTGAAAATCCCTAACCCCAATTTAGGGTTAGAGTCATGGTTATAATTGTTTTATTGTGATTTTTGCAAAAAATTAAGGCTACCCAAACTGAAACTCTCAGTTTCAGGTTAAAATTCACTTTGTCTTGAATCGAGAAGCTCAACACCATTATTAACTAACATAATTTTGTTTCAAATCTCTGATTTGTATATTTACTATGAGGTTAAAATAAAACTGAGCGCACATCCTCTGAGTGTGACAATTCCATAATTTTCTGCAAGAACTTATAGTGTTACTTGTACAGAAGCCAAAACCATAAAAAGCAAAGAAATGCAAATTAAGATAAAGATCTTCTTTATATTACAATTGTGTAGATATCTATTATATTGCTGTCACAATCAGCTTTAATATACACTTAAATATGCACTGGATTATCTCCTAAATGTTCAGAGAAAAATGTTGAAGAAAACGTACTATTAATTACTGAGTCTCCCCTACATGGGCAATACATAACCGGAAGGCGATGTAAGGAATAATAGAAGAATTCTTGTATGGATGGTAGAGCGAATGCGAAAATATTTCTTCAGTAGATGCACCTGTCTTGCTACAGTATGAATTTCAGGTCTGTAAATGGATATAAATTGGATTTCTCCTGCAGTTCCCCCTGGTTGTTTAGAGCTGCGAGGCAGGCAGGATTTCAATAAATGCATATCCAGCAATGCTCCAATGAGCACTGCTTCTCTTCAAAGTAAATATTAACTCATTCAGCAGAATACCAGATGGAGTAACCCGTTCAGCTGCTTGGAGCCCCCATGTCTTCTAGCAGTGAATGGGTAAACCATGCAGCAGTTGTATACTTTTATCCGGCACTGGCACCTTACTGCCTGCTGTGTCTGACTCTGAGCATCTCCTGTACCAACATCCTCTGCAGCTATCCTTCTGCTTCTTACACTCTCATGCAATACCCAAAGCACTTCCCCAGGCACATATACAAACATCTGAACATCTCCTCCAAAGTCTACATTCAAGGGTCATGAACTTGTCTTTACATCTGCTGGCTGTTTTGTGAGATGTCCACTCACTGAGATCCATAGAAGATAGAAAGGTGAATTACAGAGTTAGAGTGCATGCACACTGTGAAGCCACGGCTCAGTGAGTTCGCATATAAACTCTATGATGTATGGTGCCTCAGTGAAGCATTGTGTTCTCCCTCTTGAAAAAATGCTTCTAAAGGAGAAAACCTATATACTATATCAAGCATTGCAATATGCCGTTGTTCCGTATTAATCCACAAGAAAAATCATTGATGGACCACCTATATAAGAGTTAAGAAAGTGGAGGCACACAAAAAAACATTCTAACTCAAGCGTATAAAGCAAAAACCTGTAAGAAGCCAAGTGCATAGCTCCTGTCACTGTGCATAAATTCAGGCTCTCCTCCTATTAAAAAGGTGAATTTCACTTTAACCAGTTGATGACTGGTTTACTCCCCTTTCCTGACCAGGGGCATTTTCTATAGTACACTCTGGTTTGAATGCTATAACGATTTCTCACGCTCGGTTATTGTACTAAATTTTTGCCTTTTCCATGATATGTTAGGCTTTATTGTTATGTCATTTTTACAGTATTATTCCTGTTTTAATAAGAGGGAAAATAGTTTAAAAAAAAACCCTTTTTTTACATATTTTATTTTTTTAACAGCAAAAGTGGTGCTAAAATAAGGCTTGTAATTGTGTCACTTTTTCATCATGGACATTTATAAATATGTTATATAAAGTTTTAAGGTCATTGGGGACGAGAATAAAAGTTGCGGTTTGGGCTGTTGGTATTTATGTTAATAATATTTAATTTTGTGTGTGTGTTTTTGTTACTTTGTTTTACATATTGTGCCCTCCATAAGGTCAGTAAAAGACCATTCAGGGGCATTTTATTGGGGGGTGATTTCCTCTGTAACTGGGCCTGGTATATTAGCCCCAGTTAGAGGGGAAATCAGGGGATCAGGGGAAATACATCCCACGCACTGACTGTAGAGCTGATCTTGGTCTGAGAAGACCCAGCAGCTCAGGCAGTTACTGAGCACTGGCTTTCACATGACTGCAGGCACTGGGAGGCAGGAAGCCAACAGGCCAGGAGCTTACAATTTCATTTTTATAGTTGTCCGGCTATGTTAGAAAAAAGAGTAGGGTCCATGAACTGGAGCCCATTCAATGCTGAAAATGTATTATATTTGTTTCATAAAGAGGATTTCTATATCCTAGTAAATCAGAAGTTAGAGCTGCAGCCAGTGTTTGGCAATTATGTTTGTGTTAATTTCAGAGACATTTGAATCTTGCGTTTTGTTGCAGTGGTTATTTTTTGCAAAAGTGACAACAGGAAGTGCGGCCATCTTTATTATCTCCTTATATTAGCTTCTTGGTAAATGATTGCTTTGTCATTGCTTTAACATGATGAAGGGAGAGTTGATCTTCAGTTTCGGAGGAGTTGTTCAGTTGACAGCTATCTTATGTATATGCCCAGCCTAAGGGTCATGACTGTGATGACAAAATGATTGTTACTCACCTCAGCCGGTCAAGGCACTTACTAGGTAACTGGATGCTTTGCTCCCTACTCCACAATGTCCACTCACTGTTGGGGATCTGCTGGATGTGGTCTTACACTGCTATTCCCAAAAGATAAATTCCTAGTATCTCTCACCCTAAATTCTAAGGGTCAGCTGAAAAGTTTTTAGACTCTGGAGCCACATGAAATTTTCTGGGAAATACACTGACTGTAAAACTTCAAACTCCACGTCTGCATTTTTTAAATCCCATGAGATTCACTAACATTGATGGATCTATAGACTAAAGACACCAACAGACACCACTTAATATAGTCAATTAAATAGTGGTTTTATGAAAAGCATACATGTGTAAATAGGCTATCCTTTAGGTGTTGTGCATAACATAACAATCAAAACGCATGTACAGTATTATCACAAAAGTGAGTAGACCCCTCACATATTTTATTATATCGTTTCATGGAACAACACTGAAGTTATGATACTTTAATACAATGTAAAGTAGTTAGTGTGCAGCTTGTATGACAGTGTAAATTTGGTGTGCCCTCAAAATAACTCAACACACAGCCATAAATGTCTAATCCGCTGACAACAAAAGTGAGTACACCCCTAAGTGAAAATGAACAAACTGTGCCCAAAGTGTCAATATTTTATGTGGCCACCATTATTTAGCAGAACTACCTTAACTCTCTTGGGCATGGAGTTCACTAGAGCTTCACAGGTTGCAGCCACTGGAATCCTCTTCCATTCCTCCATTACAGCATCACGGAGCTTGTGGATGTTAGAGACCTTGTGCTACTTCCCCTTTCATTTAAGAATGCCCCACAGATGCTCAATAAAGTTTAAGTCCCGCATCTTTACCCTCATTTTCTTTAGACAGTGGTCATCTTGGAGCTGTGTTTGAGGTCGTCATCCTGTTGGAAAACTGCACTGGGGCCCTAGTTTCCAAAGGGTGGGAATCATGTTCTGGATATCACAGTACATGATGGTATTCACAGTTCCCTCAATAAACTGTAGTTCCTCACAGCTGGCTGAACTTATTCAGCCCAAACCATGACACTCTGACTACCATGCTTGACTGTTGGCAAAACACATTTGTCTTTGTATTCCTCACCTGGTTGCCGCCAAACATGCCTTACACTATGTGAACCAAATAAGTTAATCTTGGACACAAGATCACAGTATATGGTTCCAGTAATCCATTTAATTATTCTGCTTGTCTTGTGCATCATCTTTAGAAGAGGCTTCCTTCTGGGACGATTGCCATGCAGACTAATTTGATATTATTTCTGAACAGTGATGTAAGCAGAGGCATGTGACCAATTTAGTCAATCAGCTGCTGTAACGATGACATCCTGTTCAGAAGAATAAGAAACTAAACAGAAGACCGGAGAGACCAGTGCTGGAACAGAGGAGTGGCGGAAGGTATAGGCTTTTTATTTTTCTTGATCACTGTGTATCCAATGATCAAGAAGTGGCATTTGGTTCAAGCACTGACAGGCTGACCCGCCCACTGCAAGCTTTCGTGCCTTCCAGCTGGAAATGCTTTGTGTCCTCAACTTTACAACATACAATTTTGTCAAGGGCTTATTCCTCCTTACTTTCTGGTCATCCTGGAATCAGACAAATCTGTAAACAATCCATTCTCTACACTGTTGTTTCCCTGAGTGGAGAAATATGTCAAAAACCTTTTTTTGTATTACTTGTGCTTAGTTCCAACCCTCCAGACCTGGCATCCTCAAACTGCGGCCCTTCAGCTGTTAGGAAAACACAACTCCAATCATCCATTAATATAATCTATAACATTTCGGAATGATTGGAGTTGTAGTTTCCCAACAGCTGGAGGGCCGCAGTTTGAGGATGCCTGCTCCAGACAGATCCCCTGAATCCATCTTCAACCATTGTTTATTACTGTGGAACCTTGTATTAAGATTCTAATGGATTTTATCATACATTTCCCTTTAACTGTGAATTTCATTGCTATCTGGGTCACGGTGGATCATTTTTTAAGATGGTTCTGTCAGGACGGCACTACTGTCCCTTTAAGGATTTATTTGCAGCCTCAGCCAGGGTACAGATGGGTACTTAATGGTTTAAGCAATTGAGCCAATTCCTGACTGTGGACCTCTTCCTTACTGCCAGTCTCTGCTGGTGATTGCTTTTTGTATCTTAGCTGTCTGTTTTGCTCTGCTGTGTTATTTTGCTGGTTCTCAGATTTCGGTTTGTCTTTCTGGCTACTCTCCAGTTCTGTCCTTTGGTATTTCGCATACTCCTGATTTGACCTCGGCACGTACGACTATACTTTATTTGTTATCTATGGCGTCTGTTCCTTGTTTGTCATACATTAGTCTTCTGTCGGTTTGGCACACATTTTGCTGGGTACCGCTCAGGAAGAGGTTCAAATGCAAGTTCGCCATTTTCAGGGCGATTGCCCTGCTGAGGCAGGGTAAGCCAGGGTGAGACTAGGGCGTCCCTTACAGAATCACCAGCCTATATTTCTTCCCCTTCTACTATGGAAACAATGAAGGCATTAGTAGACCAGATGCATGGCCTGACGCAACTGGAGACCGCAGAATTTTTGTGACTTTCCAAGAGAGTTGCAGGGTGTATTTCTTGCTTAGGCCTCATTCATCTGGATCTGATGAGCAACATGTGGGGTTCATCATTTCTTTGCTTCAGGGGACTCCACAAGCTTGGGCTTTCTCCTTAAACTCCCGAACTCCTGTCTGTTGATTAATTTTTTCAGGTCTTGGGACTCTTATTTGATGAATCAGATGTCAGGTCAGTAGCTGAAACCAACCTCTTGTCTCTCTGTCAGGGGTGACGACCAGTGGAAGTCTACTGCTCTGAGTTCAGACGCTGGTTTTGGAAAAACTCCAGCGCCTAGGTAACTCAGAGGAAAGTCACCTAGGCGATCAGTTATTCCCAATATGTCACAAAAAGTAATTTTGCCTGTCTGTATTTTGTAGAACAGCCACAGTCTTTCTGGTAATTCATTTATCAACAGCGAATTTTCTGAACACACGTGTTGCTAGTGTTTTGGGTATTCTGTTGCTGTCTCCTGGGTTCCCTGTTATTCTGGTTGCTATAGATAGTACACTCCTCTCTCAAGGTACTATTAAGTTCTATACTTCTCTGGTTAATTAAAAAGTAGAGGCCTTGCATTCTGAGTTAGTTTCCTTTTTTCCACTTGATAACCTGCCCGCCGATATTGTTTTGGGGTTACCATGGATACAAGCTCACAGCAATGTAATTGACTGGGAAAAAGCTGAAATTGTGAAATGGAGTCCAAAGTGTCTTGATCATTGTTTAACTCTTTATTTGTCCTCTGTTTCCCCCAATAATACGTCTGTACCTGACTTTATCCAAGATTTTTCAGATATATTTTCTGAGTCAGGCTAAGAATTGCTTTCTCCTCATAGGCCTTATAACTGTGCTATCAAGTTACTTCCGAATGTTAAGTTTCCTAAGAGTCGCATTTATAATCTGTCTACACCTGAAAGGAGTATGTTAAGGATAGTCTCTGCAAGTGTCATATCCTCCCTTCTACTTCTCACTTTTGGAGATCTCCTAGATCTAGCCTTACACTGCTATTCCCAAAAGATAAATTCCTAGTATCTCTCACCATAAATTCTAAGGGTCAGCTGAAAAGTTTTTAGACTCTGGACCGCCACAAATGAAATTGCTTATGGGAAATCCACACCCCGACTGTAAAACTTCAAACTCCACGTCTGCATTTTTTAAATCCCATGAGATTCACTAACACTGATGGATCTATAGGCTAAAGACACCAACAGATACCACATCAGTTAGTCAATAAAATAATGGTTGTATGTAGAGCATACATATGTAAATAGGCTATCCTTTAGGTGTTGTGTGTAACATAACAATCAAAACGCATGTACAGTATTCTCACAAAAGTGAGTACACCCCTCACATATTCTATCATTTCATGGAACAACACTGGAGTTATGATACTTTAATACAATGTAAAGTAGTTAGATTCTAAGGCTATGTTCACACGGCTTATTTGGGAACCTATTCAGCCGCATTTAGCGGCGTAATGCTGCTCCAGCGAATTACGGGCTGAAATACAGCCCAGTCATTACGGTAATCACAGTTCTCAAGAGAACTATGGATTACGTCTCTATCCCCAATCGGAGATTCCGCCGAGCGGGGGCAAGAGAAGTGACATGTCATTTTACTTAGCAGGCGTATACGTGCCGCTAGTAATATAGTCTATGGGCGGCGAGGTGCGGCACCCCGCTCCTGCCCGCCCCATTTCACACGGCGTAATTGCGGGGGATATATTACGCCCGTCAATTAAAGCCGTGTGAAAATGGACCCCCTGAGTCACATTATAATCATGTATGCACCTTGAAAGGAGTATGTTAAGGATTGTCTCCACAAGTGTCATATCATCCCTTCTATCTCCACCATGAGGGCCTGGCTTCTTCTTTGTTAAGAAGAAGGATGGAGGTCTCAGACTTTGCATAGACTATCATAGACTATTATTAATTGAATAAAATTACTGTTAGAAATCACTACCCTCTTTCCCTCATCCCAGATCTGTTCACTTAGATATCTGGAGCAACCTGGATTTCCAAATTAGACTTATGGGGTGCCTATAATTTAATTCGCATCTGTAAGGGAGACTAGTGGAAACTGCCTTTAATACCCCTGATGGGCACTATGAGCATTTTAGTGATGCCTTTTGGTTGAAGTAATACACCTGCGGCTTTTTTAAAACTTTGTTAATGATATCTTCCGAAACCTCATTGGGTGCTTTGTCATTGTTTATCTGGATGATATTTTGATATATCCTCTGGCTGGTGGAACATGTACACATTGTCCTGTAGATTCTTAGGGAGAATCAGTTGTATGCAAATCTGGAAAAATGTCTCTTTGGGGTTCAAGAGTTACATTTCCTGGGCCATATTCTTATATGCATGCCTTCCGTATGGATCCCATCAAAGTTCGGGCTATTGTGGATTGGGTACAGTCGAATTCCCTGGAAGCCCTGCAGAGGTTTTTGGGGTTCGGCAATTACTACAGAAACTTTATCCATAACTTTTAATCCATAGCCAAACCTTTGACAGATCTTACTAAAAAAGGGGGCGAATTTGCTCGAGTGGGAACCTGAAGCTGTTTGTGCCCTTGAAACCTTGAAGAGTGCTTTACTGAAGCCCCTATTCTGGTTCAACCCGACCTCTCATGGCCCTTTATTTTTGAAGTGGATGCTTCCGAGGCAGAAATTGGCACAGTTGTCGCACGGGCCCACCTTTCTGACTAATCTTCATCCCATGTGCCTTTTTCTCATGGATATTCTCCTGCACTGAGAGTAATTATGACATTGGGAATCGCCATTAAGTAGGCATTTGAAGAATGGTGTCACTTTTTGGAGGTGGCTATATTTAAAATAACTGTATTTATGGACCACAAGAACCTGACTTTGAGTCGAGTCCACCAAGAGATTCCATTCCAGACAGGCTAAATGGGCCCTGTTTTTTCACCAGGTTTGACTTTACTGTTACTTATACCTGGTTCGAAAAATGTCAACGCTGATGCTATGTCTCAAAGCTTCTGCACCACAGTCTTCCAAGTTGCTCTCGGAACCCATTTTAACTAAAGTGGTGGTTGTATCTGTGGTCTCCCCGGACCCGTCCAGTGATATAAGTCAATTTCAGGATTTAACTCCTCAGTCGACTCCCAGTGAGAAGTTGTTTGTACCAGTACAATTTAGATTACGATTGTGTAATGAGCTGCAAAATTCGGTTCTTTGCGGGCAGCCATGGATTGTGGGAACTAAGAGAGTAGTTGGTCGTTCTTATTGATGGCCATCCATGCTCCGTGATATCACCACCTACGTGTCTGCCCATTCCTCAAAGACTCCTGTCAAATTTGTCCATGGACTTTATCACGGATTTACCCCTCGCTGAGGGAAAGACTGTAATTTGGGTAATTGTTGACCATTTCAGTAAGATGTGTCATTTTGTGCCCGTGTCTAAAATTTGGTCACAACTCTCTATTGATCATGTAGTTCGTCTTCATGGGATTCCTGAAAATATTGTTTCTGCCAAGGGAGTACGTTTGTACCCCGAGTTTTGAAGCTTTTTGTATGAAAATTGGGAAATTTAGTTAAAATTTTCCCCGGGTTTTTTACCCTGAGTCTAACATCAGACTGAAAGTTCAATCAGACTCTGGAAAAGTCCCAGGTGTTATTTTTCGATTATCAGCAGACTGGGGTTTCTTACCTTTCCTTAGCAGAGTTCCCATCAAGACCCCTATCATGCGTCCATCAATATTCGCCCTTTTTTCTGTTATTATGGCTTTCATCCGCACTTGGTTCTTTCTTTATTCGGTTTGAAAACCCCAAATAGAGATTTTAATCAGAAAAAATGTGGGCGTTTGGGCCCGGTTCAGTTGAAATGAGAATCCCCCTCCAAAAATTAAAAGGAAAGCCCAAAAAAGAGACGCACTGAAGTACATGGGTTTGCTGTAGGGTATAAAGTTTGGCTTGTCCCAAAAAATATGAAACTTAAGGCTCCCTCTTGTAAGTTGGCTCACAAATATATTGGTCCCTACTCTATTCCACAGGGTTTTCAATCCCGTCACTTTGTTTCATCTCCCCCCGATTTTCCGATCCCTAATGTCTTCAAAATTGCTGCCAAACAGTACTTACCTCCTATAAGTCCTTGTAAGGAACTTCCCCCTCCTATCCAGGTAGAGGGGAATCTAGAGTTGGAAGTTGAGCATATAGGGGATTCTTGAAAAATCAGAAATGGTCTTCAATATCTTGTACATTGGAGAGGGTATTGACCGGGAGCGCCTGGGAAACCGCCTTCGACCCTGGCAATCATTTAGAAAAAGGAACCAAAAAAACCCCGAAGGGACCCAAGGGTTCGGGGGTCCCTCGTAAAAGCGGGGGACTGTCAGTACTGCGCTACTAGCCCCTTAACCCCTTACCACCGGAGCCAGTTGTGGCCTTTCTGACAAAGCTCCATTTTTTAAAATCTTTTGGGGATGTGTCACTTTAAAGCGAGAATAACCCTTTTTAAAAATTTTTTAAACCCATCCATGTGATTTAGAAAAATTTTTCTTTGTGACACAGTCTTTTAAAATATTAAAAATTTTGGTCCAAAAAAAAAGCTTTTTTATTTTTGAAAAAAAATAAAAAGTATCATAAAAAATTTGAAAAATGTCCCAAATTTTCAAACTTAAAAATTTCGCTGTAAGACAGAAGTTATTCCACTCAAAAAGTTTATAACATCATCTACCATATGTCTGCTTTTGGTTGCAAAAAAAAAAAAAAAATTTCTTTTTTTTTTTAAACATTAGGGGGCTTAGAATGTATAAAAATTTTTAAAAATTTTCAAAAAAAATTCAATAACATTTTTTAGGGCCCCGTCCATTCAAACCGTGACTTAGATTGATTTAGTTATATACCCCTAAATTATTTTAATCTAAAAACTATCCCCCTTAAAAAAAAAAACAGCATTTGGGAAGTTTTTTAACCCATTGGGTGTTTCACAAATTAAAGCAAAAGGAGGGAAATTTCAAAATTTCCTTTTTTTGAGATTTTTTTTTTTTTATTCTTTAAATTCCCCAAGAAAAATAGATTGATCAAGAAAGCAATTTAAATTTTTTTTCCCGTCGATTCTGCGTTTTCAGAATATCTCTATGTGGCCCTAGTCGTTTTTGGGCTAAACCCACAACCCCCAAAATAGGGGGACCCCACCTCCGGACTCGGGGTCTCATTTTCTTTACGTTTTTTTTTAGGCGCCATTTCAGGTTTGCGATGCCCAAAGGGTGCTAAAACTTAGTAAACCCCCCCAAAAAAAGACCCAATTTTGGGAACACCCTTTAAGTTTAATACCAGGGTGCATGGTAATCGACCCCATAGTGTTTCACAATTTTTTAGCTTAGGCTGTAAAATGAAAAAAATATTTTTTTCCAAAAATCTGCAATTTTACTAAAAAGCTATTTTTACAAGGTTTTCCTGGTAAAAAAGCACCCAAATTTGTTACAACAATTTTTCTTCCCAAGTTCGGCCTTACCCACATGTGGGTGTAACTGCTCTTTTACGATGACGATTGTACAAGGGGGGGGAGCGCTATTGGCTTTTGGAAAAACAATTTTGGTGGGGTATGTCGCATTTGCAAAGCCCCCCAAATACCCAAACAGGGGAAACCTTTCCCAAGTCACCCCATTTTTAATTCAAAACCCCCAGGGATCTATTAGGGGTTGTATGTGCATTTTTTTAGACAGGTGTTCCTTTTTTTTTTTTTTGATTGGGCCCCGAAAAAGGGGCGAGGGGGAAGGGGGGCATTCCGCCATTTTTTTTTGGGTTTCTTTTTACAGCGTTCCCGTCATGTAAATGATAGGGCAATTTTTCTAGGGACTCTACAAGCAATATATAAATTTGAATAGTTTTTTATGTTTTACACTTTTACAAATAGGGGGATAAAAAAATTTCATTTTTTTTTTTTCCTATTTTGAAAACCATAACGTTTTCATTTTTTGTATACGAGCTGATTATGGGCTTGTTTCCCTTTCGGGGTTGTAATGGGGGTGGTATGGATCCCCTGGACCTCCGCAAGCGTGGTGTAACCTCGCCAGGGACGGGGTCTAAGTAGGCCTTTTCACCACGCCCGCCCAAAAACGTGATGGTTCTGCGGTGGGGGTCTACCAGGTCGCTACCCCTGACAGTGACCTTTGCTTGCGATGCAGCCAGGAATAGCGCAGTACAAAATCTTAGACAATCTCGTATTCGGGACAGGGCGGTAAGGTCCAGACAGGCAGAAAGGTTTCGTGTCGTAAGACGTAGCCTACAAGGTTCGATACAACAACCGGAAATTCCAGATTGAGACTAGAATAGACGCTTTACGTCTGAAGGCAACAGGCACTAAAGATCCATCGGTGACGCGCTGGAGGCCGTTACAAATACATGAGGTTTCAAGGCCGCCTTGCAATCCAACCAATTACCCCGGCAACGCTGGCCCTTTAAATTTAAAAGAACTGGCGCGCAGCGCCTCCCCGCTCCCTTAGGGCCCCGTTAGGCAGAAGACCGCGGGGAAGCAGGAGCGCGGCCAGGGGAGAGTGCAGGGACACAAGACCGCCCAAGGGCTGCAGGGCTGCTTGTTACAGGGATGAGTTGACGTTTTTTATTAGTACCAGTATGGGGGTGCATATACGCGTTGGATCACTTATTTATTAAGTTTTTGGTTAGCAATTTGACCAAAATACACATTTTTAATTTGTTACAGCGGTCACCTCTGCGGATATTGACATGCAGTTTTACTCAGCAGGTCAAAATAATGATTACAGCGATACCCCAACTTGTATATTTTTTTATGTTTTTACTGTGCTTTTATACACAATAACACTATTTATTCTAAGAAGGGAAAACCCTTTTTTGCAATCGCCAATAGTCCTAATAGCCATAATTTTTTTTATTCTTCTGTGGTACAGAGCTGTGTAGAGGGGCTTATTTTTTAGCGTAGTTGGAGTTGACATTTTTTATTGGTATCATTTTTGGGGGACAAGACTTTTTTTATCATTTTTAAAAGCCCGTTTTTTTTTGAAGGCAGGTGAAGAAAATACTGCTATCCTAGTAGTGTTTTTTAATTTTAACGCGCTCACCGTGCAGTAACCATAGACCAATACGTTTTACGGGCGATACCCGAATTTAATAAAGTTTTTTTTATTTTGAAGCACTTAAAAAAAAAAAGTGTTTTATTGTGTAAAACAATATTGATCATCGCTTTATTCTGAAATCCATAACTTTTTTAATTTTCAAGTATACAAACTGAGTAAGGACTTTTTTTGTGGGGGGATGTACTGACGTTGATAATGGTACAACTTTGGCGTTTTATGAAAGTTTTTGGTCACTTTTTATTCCAATTTAAGTGCTGCGGATGAACAAAAAAATTGCAATATCTGTGAATTTTTTTATTAAACGACGTTACACCCATAAAGGTTAATTAACCGACAGATTTTAAAGGGTGAGTCGATTATGCACACGGGGCAATACCAAAAATGGGTACTTTATTTAATTTTATGAGGCGATTGGCGTTTGATAAAGGGGAAAAGGGCGATAAAAACGTGTTTTTATTTTATTTTATGTTGTATGTTTTGTTTAACCTTTTTTTTTACTTTTTCCACTACATTTTTTCACTTTTCCCCCAGTGGGGATTTGTAACAGCCGTCGTCAGAATGCTTGTTACAATGGTAGACCTGACACACAGGCGATGCTATGTGTACTTGGTCGCCATGGTAACTTTCCTACCAATCACCTAAGCCCGCAAGATCGCCAGGGACGTATACATATTGTCAAACGGTTCACGCTGGCGCCTCCTGCAAGGTACCACAGCGAGCCCGATAGCACAGTGTGTTTCTGGCTCTATTCACCCACCTGACCCCAGCTTCTGTTTTGCAGGTCTACAGCTCCATGGCTTCCTCACCTCCTTCTTTCCTAGTGCGCACACGGGCTCCCTCTAGGTGGACGTGCGCGGCACACATGATACTTAATGGAGTCAGCGGTCCCTTGGTCCGGCCAGGGGACCTGTGACCTCTGGCATCTTTAAAGGAGCTTCCTGCCCTCTGGCCATATTGTCATTCGTTGATGTTCCTCAGGCTAGAGCTTGACCCCCTTAACTGCTGCCTGTGCTGACTCAGTTATTTGTCCTTCTGCTTATTATCCCTGCTGTACATCCGTGCTGCTAATTAATTTACAGCACCTACTCAGGATTCCTGTCTTATGTTCACTGCAGCATCCGTTTTATATCACCTCCATGTAGCCCATTATCCTGCTGTACACCTGCTGCTAAAATATATATCTGGCACCTAACCTGGATTCTGTCTTTATGTTCACGTGCAAGCATCCGTTTTAGGCAGCCTCCAGTACCCCAGACCTGCACTTCGGCAACCCACTGCGAGCATCAGCTGCCATCTGTGCCTGCGTTGGTCCCTGAGGATCCACACCCGGATAATCAACGGGAGCGGCGCTATCGGCATAAGTAGTCAGCGCAATCCGTTACATTACGAACTGACCATCAATATGGATCCCGTGCCGGAATGACACTGCCTGACCTGGTGAAGCTGTGGTGAAAACCGACAAGGCGTCCATCTGGAGCAATTGTTCCGTAAGCTGCAGGACCATCACCACTCGTTTAACGAAGTCATGTCTGCACGTGGCCATCTACACTTGCTCCACCACCCCTGTATGGCTCCGTTCCTGCTGCCAAGTCATTCCCTAGCCCTGCACTTGCCTCTTGCCTGCCGTTAATGGGGTGGAGACCCTCATACGTGTCCGCGGCTTTCCTCAACCAGAGCAGCCATCCATTTGAGGTCCTCGCTCATTCAGTTCCATTCTTGACCTGTGCCAAGGTTCGCATTCATCATCAGCCAGCTCTCAGGTGAAGCCTGGCCTGGGTCTCGCCTCTGTGGCGGATAGATTGATCCGGCTGACAGGGACCTAACAGGCATTCCTGAGCGCTTCCCGGAAGACCTTTCGACTACTGGGGCGCAACAACCCCTCGCTCTAGCTTACTAACCCTGCTCCGGTTCCGTCAAGGCAACTCCACCCGTGGACAATATGCCATCCGCAGTTCCGTAACCCTGGCCACCGAGCTTGCCTAGGAACAACGAGGCCCTCGATTGCTCCTTCTGGGGATGTCTTGATGGACGCATACAATGCGAGTAGGCTGTCGTGATCTACCCTACCACCCCTGGACGACCTCATCGCTCATACTACCCCCGGATCGACATCCGTTTTGGGCGGAATATGGAAGTTAGACTTTGCCAACAGCCTGTGTCCTCTCTTCCACGCAAGCATCGCTCGGCTAGTACCTGACACCGCGATCCCGACCTCGCCTACACCTGCTTTTTCCAGGATGAGCCTATGGAGGTCGGGCCGTACTCATCTCACCACAGAGGAACGCTGCCCGGACGACGCCAGCTTAAATACCTGTTCTGTACTGCCGGCGGATTCCGTCATTACCTCAAGAACGTGCCCATATCCGCCCAGCTGCGCCCGGAAACCCCATTGCCATGGTGTTGTGGTGAAGTGACGCCAGAATCAGATGCCTTTGTATCCTCGTTTGACCACTCCGATCACTCTACTTTATCCATCTGGTGCCGCCTTGAAGTTTCCTGCCTTGCTGATTCCGTCTCCCTTTAGAACTTTATCCACACCCTTCCTCTGCTGGAGAGTTCAGCCTGCTGTCCTCCCCTCTAGAAGAGTGCCCCTGCTTTTCACTTCCAACACCGTGGAATCCTGAAGGAGCCAGTCAAGTTTCGACCCAGCCTTTGTCCATGAAGGTTGGCAGTATCCCACCAGGAAAATATGTTCCTTTTACGTGCTGCCTATTCGTCTGCTCCATCCTGCTCGGTGCTCCCCGTGGTTCCAGCTTCACAACCCTCCCTGATTGGAAAACGGTGAAGTTGATCCAATGGTGTCAAGCATTGGCCACTCTCACTGCCTCAAGAGCCCGCCCATCTGGAGCACCTGCCCACGTCCGTTTCTCTGCCCTATGTTATGCTGTGTCCAAGGGAAGAACCATTGTGCCAGGAAGACCACTCTGGCCTTCAAATACCACTCTCGACTTCCCATCCCACCCCACCCCCTGCCCTACTGTTCTGCTTCTTCTCCCCCCAGGTCCAAGAAGTTTTCCGGGTACTCTCTTCTCTGGACACCTCCTCTACGACAGTTCATGGGATAAGCGAGGAGAGGGTGGTAACCCCAAGCCGTTTAGGTGGGTACCCCGGCTACCCGGAGGGGAGGCTAAGGGGGGGGGTACAGACCACGTGTTCCTCCGCTGCGGCCCACCTATGCTATGGACCATCAGCGATCCCGTGTACTCTGTGTTTTCTGGCTCTAATCACCCACCAGCCCAGCTCCTGTTGCAGTCATCATTCTCCATGGGTCCATGGCTTCCTCCACTTTCCTGTCTTTCCGTGTGCGCACCAGGACGGGCTCCATCTAGGGGCACCGCCGCGGCTCTGCATATAACTAAAGGTGAGTCAGCGGGTCCCTTGGTCCGGCCCAGTGACCAGATGACCCTCTGTGCTTCTTAATGAGCTTCCTGCCCTCTGGCCATTGTCAGTTCGTATGTTGTCCTTCAGCAAAGCTTGACCCCCTTAACAGCTGTAACTGCTGCTGACTCAGTTATTTGTCCATCTGCTTATTAACCATGCTGTTAACAACTCTGTGCTTAAATATATTTCTGGCACCTATTCTGGATTCTGTCTTAGTTCACTGCAGCCATCCGTTTATCAGCCTCCCAGGTACCCAGACCTGTGCACTTCGCTACCCACTGCCAGCATCTGCCAACAGAGCCTGCGGTGGCCCAGAGGATCCACATACCGCGGTATATCAACGGGCGGCGCTTCGGCATATGTTCGTCAGCGCAATCCGTTACACATATGCCCATTTGCGGGAACGTACTTCCCGCTAGGACGTATGCATACGTCCAATGTCGGGAAGGGGTTAAGGATTTTGTTGCAGCCTCAGCCAGGGTGCGGATGAGTCCTTAATGGGTTGAGTACTTGAGCCAATCCCTGGCTGGGGCAGGGGTTTTAAACCTCTTCCTGTTTGCCAGTATCTGCTGGTGATTGCTTTTTGTGTTATAGCTGTCTGTTCTGCCGGTTCTCGTATTTTGGCTTGTACTTCTGGTTACTCTCTCATTCTGTCCTTTGGTACTTTGCATACTCCTGGTTTGATTTCGGCCCATACGACTATTCTTTATGTGTTATCTGTTGTGTCTGTTCCCTGTCTGTTGTACGTTAGTCTTCTGTCTGTTTGGAACACGTTTTACTGCGGGGTTGCCCTTTTCAAACTCACATTGTTTTACTCTGTCCCTAGCTCTAACTCTAATCACATCTGCAATTCTGACCCTAAATTGGGGTTAGGGCTTTTAGGCCTTTTTAGGATTTCCTTACCTTTCTGAAGCACTCCCAGATCTGGTGGCGCTGTTACTCTGACTTCACTTCTGGTCTGACACCAATTCCAGCCCTACATAACATAAAGCTAGCCTATTGTTAGGACCAGAAGTGATGTCAGTTTGACAATGTTGCCAGATCTGGAAGTGCTGCCGAAGATCCTAAAAATCCTAACTTAGGTGCATAAGCACTTCTTTCTCCCAGCGCACAGTATGCATTGAGGAATACTCGGGGTTATCATAGCACTCAATGAGTGTTATGATTTTACCATAATTGCAGGCTGTACCACAGCCGTATTGCAGCGCAGTTATGCACCAAAGTGTGGCCCACAATTACACCGTGTGAACATACCCTTAAGGCTACAGTTATGGTTAGAGACTATTTTTTTGTTGATTTATGCCAAATTTCAATTCAGTCTGGCTTGATTAAAGTGCTCGGATTTGGGTCAAAATTGATCTGCAGCACAACGCTTGTCATTTGTATGAGCCCTCAGTGCTAGTCTTCATTTCTCACTTTCCACCTGAACTTTCATGAGATTATCTGTAATCCATTTCATCACAAATCGGCAGTGATGTAACATTGTGGGCATACAATGAATTATCAGGTTTTAACAGTAAATAAAGAAAAATAAACATCTTTGAAAACTTGCCAATCCCAAGGAACACGTCCAAAGCGTCTGAGGCTAAATCAAATTACTACATTGCCTGAACGTTACTTGAGCGGCAGCCAGATATTACTTGAATTCTGCCCCAAAGACGATAAATCAAAAATTATATATAACGCTGTGAATAGGTACAATTTATATGTGTCCTGAAGCTGCTATAGGGGGAGGAATAATGAGGGAGTTTGAAGAAAGATAATTAATTGGAATCTCGTAACTTTGATCCTTGTGCACAGAAATAATTGGCGAGCTTGTTAGGTGAATTACAATTGGTCTGTCAGTCAAAGTTGTCAGTGTAACCCTTTTAATGCCACCAGGTGAAGATTAACCTGGCAGTGCTTAAGGGTTTACACCAAGGCCTTCGAGCCATGCAAAATTCTAACTAAAGCCTTGAGGCTGACAGGTCTGCCATTATCATCTCCATATAAACATACGTTTAGAGATCATAAAATACTTTTTCCGTGAAGCAGACATGCACATTTTATTCCACTTTTGAACATGCCCACAACACTCGCAAGTCTGTTTAATATGAGGTATTCCCTTAGAGATTAAGAATGAGAGAGAGAGACTGGCCATTCTAATCATTTTAATTATGGCCTGAACATGTTCAAGCAGTAGATTACATAGATGATACATGTGATGACTTGCTATGATATAGTTAAGGGCTGGTGATGCATATGTGTCTTGATAACCAGAGAGGATAAAGATGGCTGCCAGCATGCTTCTATTCATCCTTTATGAGGGGTTGGGGTGGGATCTAGCAGGATAATTGATGTCTCCTGTCAGACTTGGTTTACGTTTGTATGCCTGCGCAGCGATTTGTGAAATTGATATACTGTGTTTTCATATCCATAGGATTGTCCATTGTCACATGTGATTTACAAAAGAAATATAGAAAGATAGATATGATATGTACTATAGATAAACAGATACTGAAAGTAAATAAACTGTAGAGAGATGAAAATAGATATGAAAGATATAGAAAGAAACTGTACATGAGAGACTGATTTATAGATACAATAGGTAGTTATAAGATAGATAATGTAGAAAAAAGTGCGGCACAAAACCAAAAAAGGTAAACGGAGCTGCTCCAGTTTTCTATCGTGCATTGAGCTAGGAAAGTTGTCATGGCGGCCGCGGGCGCCGCTGCCCCTGCAGCCGTTTCCCTGCCTGCCAGGGCCGCGGCGCGGGCATCGCGGTCACCCGCGGCCACCCTCGTCCCCACACCGGCTCGCTTACCTGGCCCCGCTCCGGTGAACGTCGCTCCTGTCTGTCCCAGCCGTCGCCCCCTAGCGCGCGCGCGATGGCTGGTCTGGATTTAAAGGGCCAGTGTCCCGGTAATTGGCTTATTGCCGGGCGCTGGTCCTATATAATGTATCCGCCCCCGGCACCTGTTGCCAGATTGTTGGTGTGCCTAGTGGATTTTAGT
>JAODAL010039613.1:0-37816 GCA_025379985.1 Phyllomedusa bahiana
GTTGCCGCTACGGTTTAATTGGTGTTTTTTTTGGCTGTAGTCCCCTGAGGGTTTGGGCCCAAACCGGCCCTTTTTTGGAAAACCCTTTAAAAGCAGCCGTTCTTCGTTGGGGAAACCGGGGAAGGCAATTTTGCCTTTTTAAATCCGGGTGGGTGGGGTGGGTGGGTTAAGGGGAAAAGTGCGGGGGTTTTGTTTTTTTAGGGGGGACCCAAAGGTGGGGGGGGCCCAACCAAAGGAAAAACTGTTGTTCTTTTTGTTTCCCCCTTTAAATTGTGAGGTCAGTTGGAGGAAAGGGGGGAAAACCAAGCCCCTCATGGGGAAGGGGTTGGAGCCTTGATTTCCCAAGCCTTTTGGGGTCGGGGGGTTTTTGCAAAACTGATTTTCCCTCATCTTTTCCCCTCAAATTCGGGCCAAACCTTTTCCAACGGCAGGGACTGGGGTAAGGGTCGGTGCCCAGGAATACCCCTCCTCCTCCGCTTCCTCTGGACCAGCTTAAAAAAAGCCCGGGCTTCTAGTTTAGTGTTGCCCCCGGGAGCGGATGAAAACCCCCCTTGCCCCTAGCCCGGGGACCCCCTTGGTTCCAAAGAAACCCCCCGGAAAAAAAATTGTGAAAACCAAAAAGGGGCCTTGGGATTCGAGGGGAGGAAAAAGGTCTTGTGCCCGGGCTTTGTGTCCTTTTCTCCCTTTCCATCGTGGTGGGACCTAAATTTTTCAGAGTGTCCAAAGATTTTCCCAAAAAAACTAAGATCATTTTCTTTTTGGCTTTGGGGTGCCTGCCAAAATTTCGCTGGAGCATGTGAAGGGTGGAATTCCAGGTGTTGCCACGCCCAAAAATGAGCCCGGTTGAGGGGGGAGGCCCGAGCTGACGCTAAAAACCGCAGCCAGGGGGGGAAAAGAGCGGGTGTGAATGGGGGAAGGGGGCCGAATCGACCGACCCTTTCCCTTCAGAAGGAAAGTCCGCCCCAAGGGTAGAGGCTTTAGAAATTTCCCCCGGGTTTTTTTTTACCGGGACAAGGTTCCCCAGGGAAAATTTTGCCAGGCAAGGGATTTTTGCCCCAAAGCCTACCGATCTTAAGGGCGGCCCAGAAATTTCGACTGTTTATCGCACCCCAACCTTTTCCCTGGAAACCAAGGTTCTTGTCCCCCAAAACCCAGGGGGGGGGGCTGGGTTGCTGAAGACCCCCAAAGCTCCTGCCCGGGGTTGGCCCCCCCCAAAAAGAAGTTTAAATTTTTAACACGGCCTGGTTTTCTCGGGGAAAGTGTTGCCCCCAAAGAGGCCCCTTGGGGGGAAAGACCCTGCACCACCCCCCCCCGGGGTTTTTGAAGGCGTTCTCTGGGGCCGGGCCCCCATAACCAATTGAGAACCCCACCCAGTCCCCAAAAAGAAAAAGCTTTTTCAGAGTTTTGGGGCCCCCTTGGCCTTGCTTACTTTCCCATGTGTCGGGGGTTTCAGATGGCCCTTTTTCCGGGCCCACAGATGCGGGACAACAGGGCTTGAAATTGTAGAGGGACCGGGGATGGGCCAGGGCGGGGACAGCTTTTCTGGCAAAAAAATCCCTTGCTCGGCTTCTGGTATTGGGGGCGGGAAAGGGGGCCATAAAGTGGAAAAAACCCCATCTGTATCCACCAGCGGGAAAGGAAACTTTTCCCAAAGGGCCCAAAAAGCGGGCAATGCCGACTTTCGGGTTTTTTGTTTTGGGGGAGGGTTTTGGGTTAAAGTGTTTCTTCTGCCCCCAAAACCGGGAAAAGACAGAAGGCGGTCCCTAGACTGGCCGTGTACAGATGAGGTGTAAAAAACTGGTTAAAAGGAAAAAAGGGTAGGATGGGTCTTGGTGGTGATGGTGGTACTAAAGGCGACGGTGGGGGGCTGAAGGGGGAAGCTGATCCCTGATTCCTGAGAGAAAATGGGCAGTTTGGGGGAAATGCTTTGGGGGTGGGGAGGAGGAGGGGGCGTGGGGGGGCAGAGGATGTGAAAAGTTTGGGTTTGGGAAAGGGGGCATCGGGGTGCCTTTTTTGGCCAAATGGTTTCCTCCAAATTTTAAAATCATTTCATTCGCTGCATGTGGGTAGCATGTTGGGGGGTGGTTAAAACCCCTAATATTCTTGCCTTCTTTCTGATGCGTTTTCGGGGAAAGGGGGATTTGACATTGCTGGGCAAATCAGAGGCCTTGCCCCGAAAAAGGCCCAGGGGTTGGGAGGTCCTGGACCTTTTCGACGGCGGGTAAACGAAGGGGGCGGTGTTTCCCCTGATGTTTGGGTGGCGGAATCATAAATCAGCGGGGGTTTTTGCGACCGCCCTTCCCCTTTTTTTAAAGGGGGGACCCGTTTTGGCCCCCTACCCCAAAATTTTTTCCCCCTCGTCCAGTGATGAAGGCTCGCAAAACAAATTCTGCTGAAAAAAACCCCGTTGGATCCGCAAATTTGTATCATCATCATCAAAACAGGGGGACTTGGTAAAATTGACATTCTGCATCCTGGAGCTGCGGGCTACAAGCAAGAGGCACTGCAAGGCCCTTTCCGGGCCCCCAAAGGTTTTTTTCCGAAATTGGGCCCGGGTTCCTTTCCTTCCCCTTTATGGCATCAGGGAAATGGGCTTTTTGGGCAGACAAATATCTCTTTGGCCTCTTGGGGCTTTGGGGAAAACCTTTTTGACCCCAAACGCATTTTGTCATCAAAAAGGTCTTTTAGAAAATGGATTATCCACGTGGTGGGTACACGAGTTGACATTTGGGCTGCCTTGCTTTATTTTTGGACAGATGCTGATATGCTGTTGGGGCGAAATTGTGGCCATGACTGGGAGGAGAGGAGGTAAAAGTGGGTGCAGGTTGCATTAACCAATGAAGAACGATTGGCGACGCTGTTCGTTACTGAGGGTTCACAGGGCCCGGGCCCAGCCGATTTACAAGCCCGGGGGTCCCGCAACCCACGATCCGTTTGGCCTTTCGTGTTGTCGCCAGCATGGAAGGAGCCCCTTCTTTTTTCGTACCCTTTCCTCCCTGTTTCCCCGCCTCTTTTTGCTTACAACCTGAAATTTTGCTCCTTTTTCAGAAAAATAAAAAAATTTAAAAAGGTTTGGAAAAAGTTTTTTTAAAGCCCCATATTAAAAGGCGCCAAAAACACAGGGTTTTTTTTAAATCCCTTTAAAATTTTCCCACAGCCAAAATAAAGGGTTTTGAAAATGAAAAAATTTTTTAGCGAATACCTGTGAAATTTTTGGGTCGGTGGAAGGGTGTTAAGAAAAAAATCAACAGTGTTTTCCCTTAAATCCCGGGGTTTACAAACGGCCCCGTAGGGGCTGGAATTGAAAAGTTTTCAACAAAAATATCATACTGTGTGCTATTGCCCAAAATGAGATTTTAACGAGCGAAATTTAAAAATAATTTTAAAAGTTTCCGGTGGAAATTGTGTTTTTTGCAGCAATGACAAACTAGAACAGTTGCTAGAAAATTCAGAATTGACGTACAACGTGGCTATTTGAAAAAAACGAGGGCTGCACCACGTGCAATACAGCTATTTAAATGTTATACGGATAACAAACGGTGGTTTTTGCACCTATAAATACACTTGCGGTGACTAGAAAAGTTCTGTATCCTATTGTAATAACAAGTGGGTCTCTTTGAACAAAACTGAGCTGCGCGAAAGTGAAAAAAAAACTAATTAAATTGTGTACGGATAATAAAACATGGTTTTTGCACCTATAAATACACCTGCAGTGACTAGAAAAGTTCTGTATCCTATTGTGAGTACAAAGTGGGTCTTTGAACAAAGCTGGGCTGCGGCAAAGTGAAAAACACGGAACTAAATTGTGTACTGTTAATAATAGGTGGTTTTTGCACCTATGAAATACACCTGCAATTACTAGCAAATTTCTGTATGGTAATATCCGTACAAGATGGGTCTTTGAACAAAGCTGGGCTGCGCCAAAGTGAAAAACACAGAATTAAATTGTGTACTGTTAATAATAGGTGGTTTTTGCACCTATAAAAACACCTGCAGTGACTAGAAAAGTTCTGTATCCTATTGTAAGAACAAAGTGGGTCTTTGAACAAAACTGAGCTGCGCCAAAGTGAAAAAAAAACTAATTAAATTGTGTACGGATAATAAAATGTGGTTTTTGCACCTATAAATACACCTGCGGTGACTAGAAAAGTTCTGTATCCTATTGTGAGTGCAAAATGGGTCTTTGAACAAAGCTGGGCTGCGCCAAAGTGAAAAACACGGAATTAAATTGTGTACTGTTAATAATATGTGGTTTTAACACCTATGAAATACACATGCAAATACTAGCAAATTTCTGTATGGTAATATCCATACAAGATGGGTCTTTTAACAAAAATGGCCTGCGCCAAAGTGAACAAAACCTAATTAACTTGTGTACGGATAATAAAACGTGAGCTTTGCACCTATCAAATACACCTGCAGTTACTAGAAAAGATCTTTATCCTAATATAAGTACAGGCTGCACAAAATACAAGCTAATATTTCAGCAAAAACTGGCCAAAAACTGTTCATTTCAATACAGGGTCAAAGCAGAGTCTGGGCTGCACAATATCCACTCTCCTTTCAAAAGCCTGCCTGCCTGTCTGTCTGTGTTCGCCCGCACCCCCCGCCTCCACCCCAACCCCGCGGCTGTACAGCGCTAGATGCTTCTTTAAAACACTCAGCCTAACTAACTAATAACTGAAATTCTCTAATCTACCTATGTTCTAATGTTCACAGCTAAAAGCATAGTTGTCTGTGTGAACAAATAGAGCTGTTTCACTGAGCTGTATTGAGAGAGACATAGTACATGTCCTGCTATTATGAGACACTGACACACACTGAGGCTGAACAGGAAGGGCTGTTCTATGTAAAACAAGGTCATGTGATTTTTCCAGCCAATCACAACCATACACATCCCAGTCATGATGTCGCACACCCAGCTCACCCTGCTCTATTCTCTAAGCTGATTTGCTGGCCACCAAAATGACAGGAAGCGCAGATAATGGCGTGATATTAATAGATTATGCGCAGATTTTCACCTATATTATCGCGTGATCGAAAAAATCAGATCAACATAAAAATCGTGCCGATTTCAACTTTGTCGATAATAATCGCTCAACACTACTGGTGATGCATTGTTCTTATGTTTTTCCAAGATTTCATCAATGAGATCTTCCGAGATCTCTTGTATTTCTATGTCATGATCTACCTGTTCTTCTCCTCAGATTTAAAGTCTCATCGTGATCACGTATGATTGATTTTTAAGCGGATGCGAGCTAACCATCTTTAAGCCAAATTGGAGAAATGCCTGTATCAACAGACCAGCGTACCCTTCCTTGGATGCATAGTTTCTGAAAAAGGCCTTCAAATGAACCCAGTAAAACTGTTGGCGGTCCTTCGATAGTCCGTTTGGTCTCCGGGCTGTCCAACGTGTTCGCGATTTTACAAAATACTATCAGTAGTTAATACCTCAGTTCTCCACCCTGGTGCCTCCTTTCATGACTTTAACTAAAAAAGGCAACGACCCAAAACTCTGGCCACCAGAAGCGGAAGATCCTTTTGTTCATTAGGAAACTGCCTTTTCATTTGCTTCAGTCTTGTGTCGTCCAGACCCTGACAAGCCATTCTTTCTTGAAGTTGACACTTCTTCCATAGGAAGTTTTATTACTTGTACACAATAGACAAGTATTTATAAAAAAAAATGCATTTTTATGTCATCATAGTCTAATAGATATAACTTTTTTTATTTTTCTGTATATGGAGGGCTTGCTTTTTGCGGGATTAGTTGACAGTTTTATGGCTTCCATTATGGGGTTTATATGACACTTTGATCGCTTTTTCTCAAGGTTTTTGTGTGGCGTTTTGAACAAAATACAACAATCCTGGTAGTGATTTTGATTTTAAATTTTTACAGCAATCACTGTGGGGTATAAATGACATTCTAGCTTTACTCAGCAGATTGATACGATTACAGCTATACCCACTTTTATTCAAAAACATGTTTTCACGAGCCACAGTACACTTGTGTCCCCTCTCCCTATGCGCCGTCTGCATGTCGAACTGCGGATGCATACGTACTGCCAGCAGCAATTTACCTAGTCACGCTCCTGCTCCTCAGTATTCCTGTGCCGGCCAGTGCGTGTCTTCACTCTCTAAGGCATGTGCGTGCCAGTTCCCTGAGAATTAAAGAGCCAATGTGCTGGTAATTGGTTATTGTCGGGCTCTGACCCTATATATCTGAGACACCTCCCTTAGTTCCCTGCCAGATCTTTAGTGCCTCTTGCCTACTGAGAAAGTGTTCCTGAGTTGTTCCACTACTATACCATGTACTGTACCAGTTGCCTCCTTCCCTCGACAATGAACTATTGCCACCTGTCCTGACCTTCTTGCTTCTTTCCGACTACAAGTTTGCCTAACGATTCTGTACCTTGCTACATCTCGGCTGCCACCGCAAGCAATTTGTGTCAGGGTTAGCAACCCAGTTGGGTTGGAAAACAAACATATTTTCACTTCCAGATTCTACAGTAAAATTCTATTATGGAGGCGTTATGTGGATGACGACTTCATGATATGGCAAGGTACTGAACAAGAATTGAATGAATTTGTTGAATATATCAATGGTCTACACAGATTAATTAAATTTACTATCCAAAAAGAACAAAATAGTATCCAATATTTAGACGTATGTGTCACAAAAAAAGAGAATAAATTGGAAATGGATCTGTTTTCTAAAACCATTGATCGTAACAATGTGTTACACAGACAAAGTTTTCACAATCCTGTATATTTTAAAGGGATCCCGAGAGGAGAATTAATAAGAGTCAAACGTATTTGTTCTAATGAAGAAGCATGGATAAGGAGTAAACAAAAGATCATAGAAAAATTTGTTAATCGTGGATATGATTATAAAGAACTAATAAATATGGCAGATGAGGTATCCAAATTAAATAGAGATAGTTTATTAACATCTAAAACTAAACAGAAGACTGGTAAGATTATGTTTTTGTCTACCTATGATAAACATGCAAACCTAATTAAGCAAGTTATTCAGAAGCATTGGGGTATCTTGGGTAGTGATTCTAAATTTGGCACACTATTTAGGGAACCTACTATGTTTGTTTTTAAAAAAGGACGAACCATAGGAGATCATATCACATCATCTGATCTGGTCATACACAAAAGTAGACAAATGAAACTACAAACAGAAAAAAGTAGGCACATTTCCATGCCTTAACTGTTTGAACTGTACTTCCATTATAAAGGGCTCATGTGTCAAACACCCGTTATCTGGGATAGATATTAAACTGAGAGGATTTTTTACCTGCGATATGTCGCAGGTTATCTATCTTATTAAGTGTCCTTGTGGAATGGTTTATATAGGACAAACCAAAAGAGCCATTAAAGTACGTTTGAATGAACATAGATCCGCTATTAGAGCATTTAAACAGAAACTTAACAAAGATAATGATAATAAATTTGGTGAATCGAGTGTTGCTAGACACTTCTGCTTTAAGAACCATGGAGTCAGGGAACTCCGATGGTGTGTTCTTGAACGAATAGAAGGTAAAGACCCAGAAAAGGTTAAAACACGCCTTTTACAAAGAGATCCTTGTTGCCAAATGGCTTAAATGAAATGTATAGTCTTAAGATGTTTTTGTAATATTTTGCTTCAGTGTTTTGTTTTGTTTTTATAGATTATGCATGCTTGAGAAAGAGGGCGTTCTGCTCTCGAAATGTCACACAGGTGTGCTGATCGTTCTGCAGTCTAGCATCTCCTCACTATCCTATGTGGATTGAAAAGCTACATGAAGAAGTTGTTTGCTGGACTTCCACTTATAAGTATACCACAGCATTTTTTCTATTCCATTTTTAACCATGTATATGTCCGTTAATGTTGGATTTTGCAAGATAAGAGTAATAAATTTATATAAAAGTTAAAAAGAGTCTGCCAAATTTTATATTGAGGGTTAGCAACCTGGCAGGACTCCTTGGTGAACACCGGGACCTAATTATATTCCACTCCCTGGCGTGGCTTATACCACCGCTTGCGGTGGTCTATAGGATCCACTACTCCTGCCGTAACAGTAAGATCCGGCCATGGATCCCACCAAGGTGCCTTTGCCAAGCATCGCTGACCTCACCACCATTGACCCAGAAGTCGCAGCAGATCGCGCAGAAGGCACAGCCGCTCAATTAGATGACCACTATGATGCAGCAGCTCATCACCACTCAGCAGCAGCAGCTGTCTCCCATGGCTCCCTCTATGTCATCGGCTCATGCAGTGTCCAAGGGCCCTAAGCTAAGTTTGTCTATGCCGGTGAAGTTTTATGGGGACCCTATGGCCTGCAGGGACTTCATCACCCAGTGATCCCTGCATGTGGAACTGATGGCCAGTCAGTCCCCTACTGTAAGGCCTAAAGTGGCTTTCGTTTACAGTCTTTTTTCTGGGAAAGTCCTGTCGTGTCCTACGCCTCTCTGGGAGAGAGATAATCCTGCTATGGTGAAATCTCACTACGTTCCACAGTGAATTCTGCAGCATTGTTGAGGAACCAGCCTATGTCTCCTCCACCGAGACCACTCTATTAAACCTGTGCCAAAGGGACTCCTCTGTCGGTGACTATGCCGTACATTTCCGTACCCTTTCCTGGGAATTGTCTTGGAATGATGCAGCCCTTAGTGACACATTCAAAAAGGACGTACTGACAGCACGGGATCCTCCGTATTCCTTAAGTAACCTTATTGTCCTGGCCACCCACATTGACATTTTTCTGAAAGACAGGAGGAGCTCCATCACGAGCGCGAACCGGTCCAATCATATCATCTACCCCATCTTGCTCCAGTATTCCACTACTACTCCCACAGGCTTCCGGTGAGGAACCTATGCAAGTGGATGGAGTCCACCTGACCCAGCAGGAATGGTCCCGATGACGAGAGGAAAATCTGTGCCTCTACTGTGCTAGTCCTGAGCACTACTGCAGAGACTGCCAGCAACGACCAGGAAGCGCATGCACCAAGGTTATATGGGAGAGGTGTCCCTATGTGTGAATCATCCCTCTCCACGTCTGACAATGCTGGCGCAGATCTCGACCAGTTCTCGACTCTTATTTCAGGCTCCTGCTTTCCAAGACTCGAGGTGGGGGATTTCATAAACGCTTCCCTCTTGACTAAGTATTGCATCCTGGTGGTCTGCCAGGATAAACCTCTGATGATCTCCTCCGTCAGCGGGGAACTACTGAGTGATTCTATATAGTTTCGTATGGAATCTGCATCCCTTCATGTAGTGGCGCTACACAAGCAGAAGATTGCATTCAATATCTTATCCCCGCTCTTCCTCTAAAATCCTTTTGGGACCTTCATGGCTGCAGTGCTATGCCCCTGTACTTAATTGGAAGATGGGAAAAGTCATACACTGGGGTCAAGACTGCCAGTCTTGCTGCTTTGTAACGCCTTGCCCACTGTACCTCACTTCTTCACTGATGCCCTTCAAGCCCCTGCTATGTCTGCCTACTGCATATCAGGACTCTGCTGACATTTTCTCAGAGAGACAGGCTGAGACTAGAGATGGGTGAATTTCTCAAAATTCGATTCGCCGACTTCGCCAAATTTCCCGACAAAATTATTTTCGTCCCGAATGACTTCTGGACGAATCGCGTTAAAAAACAGCTATTTCCTGGCTGCAGAGAACCTGTAGGGTGCTGTAGAACATTGTGCCATGCTTAAATATGCAGAGGGAGCTTGGTTTGGTCTTCATACAATGTTGTGTTTTAGTATGACACGCACATGACTGCCGCCGCTCATAGAATCGCTTCACTCTAAAATTCCTGGGCACTTACGGGGGCAAAACTGACCAAAAAAACTGAAGCCAGAATGCAGCCTGATAAAGTCATGGCAGCGCCAGCTGGAAAAAAACAAGCTGAGGGCTAAGATCCTACGATAGCCTCAAAGAACACAGTAGTAGGTTACTGGAGCCGGCACAGGTCTCAGCACAGTAAGGGGACGTCACAGCAGGGGTCACTCCATAAGGCCAGAGCTTTAA
This sequence comes from Phyllomedusa bahiana, assembly GCA_025379985.1. NCBI lineage: Eukaryota > Metazoa > Chordata > Amphibia > Anura > Hylidae > Phyllomedusa > Phyllomedusa bahiana. The sequence continues at coordinate 10,019 of JAODAL010039613.1, forward strand.
AACGTCACAGAATATGACAGAACCTGTTCTATTAAACGCTGATACATGTAGAGGCCCCCCGAATGAGTGGAGAGGGTGTCGGCAGTAATTTTGCGTTGACGTCTCTGATGATTTTGCCCTTCCTTTCATCTGTCAGTGCCAGCTTCAATAATCCATCAGTATTGCTAAGGCCAAAAACAAACAGGAGTTGATCCAAAACAGAGATAAACAGTAAATGGGATATTTGCATGTCTTCTGTGTTCTTTATCCACTCCTGCTTCTGGCTAGACAATCCTGATCCTTCCCATTCCTTCTGACAGGTGAAAAGAAGAGGAAAACTAAACATAGTGGCAACGTCATAGAGTGGTGAGGGTGGAAACAGCATTAGGAAACCACAGGTTGTTCCAGTGAGACAGCGGTCACATGGCAGCAGCAGCCACAGAGTGGCACAATGACAAATTCTGGAGTTGGCCGCAACATCAGGAGCCCACAAAGTGGCACAATGACACAGTGTGGAGGTGACGGCATCAACAGCAGCGGCAGGAGGTCAGAGAGTGGCACAATCTGGAGGTGGCACCAACAGGAGTAGGCCACAGAGTGGCACAATGACAGAGCGTGGAGGTCACGGCAGCAACAGCAACAGCATGAGCTCAGAGAGTGGCACAATGACAAATTCTGGAGGTTGCACCAACAGGATTAGGCCACAGAGTGGCACAATGACAGAGTGTGGAGGTAATGGCAGCAGCAACAGCATGAGGTCAGAGAGTGGCACAATGACAGAGTGTGTAGGTGACAGCAGCAGCAACAGCATGAGGTCAGAGTGTTGCACAATGACAAATTCTGGAGGTTGCAGCAACATCAGGAGCCCACAAAGTGGCACAATGACACAGTGTGGAGGTGACGGCATCAACTGCAGCAGCATGAGGTCAGAGAGTGGCACAATGACAAATTCTGGAGGTGGCACCAACAGGAGTAGGCCACAGAGTGGCACAATGACAGAGTGTAGAGGTGACAAGAGCAGCCACAGCATGAGGTCAGAGAGTGGCACAATGACAAATTCTGGAGGTGGCACCAACAGGAGTAGGCCACAGAGTGGCACAATGACAGAGTGTGGAGGTGACGGCAGCAGCAACAGCATGAGGTCAGAGAGTGGCACAATGACAAATTCTGGAGGTGGCACCAACAGGAGTAGGCCAATATGTGGCCGCGGACTCATGTGGCCGCGAGATGTAGTTGCCACGTCTCCAGTCCCTTGCCCAGACAGATTTTTCAGCATCTGTTCCAGGACATGAAGCAGTGGAATGACGTTACTCATCCTGTAGTCCTGGTGACTGACAAATACCGTGGCCTCCTCAAATGGCCTCAGCAAATGGCAGGTGTCACGCATGAGCTGCCACTGGCTGACATCAAAGTTACACAGGGGAGTACTCCTGTCCGCCTGGATCATCAAAAAATAGTTAATGGCCTTTCTCTGTTCATGCAGTCGGTCTAACATGTGCAGGCTGGAATTCCAACTGGTGGAAACATCGCATATCAGCATGTGTTGGGGGAGGACGTTCTGCCGCTGCAACTCGAGGAGGGTGTGCCTGGCTTTGTAGGAATGGATGAAGTGCATGCACAGTTTCCTGGCCATTTTTAGAATGTTCTGAAGATCGGTGGAAGACTTCAGGAACCATTTCACAACCAGATAGAACACGTGCGGCATGCATGGCACATGGACCATCCCTCCTCGGTGCAGCGTGGACACCATGTTCCTCCCATTGTCCATCACCATGGTTCCGATTTGCAGTTGGCGCGGAGAAAGCCCCACATCGATTTCTTGCTGCATGACGCGGAGCAGTTCCTCCCCTGTGTGACTTCGTTCGCCGAGGCAAGCCAGGTGTGGAACTGCGTGACACCGCTGTGCCCTACACATGAGGTATGATGGAGCAGTACTTGTGGAGGCTGAGATGGTGGTGGTGGTGGAGGAGGAGGTGGACATTGGCGCAGGAGCAGCAGTTTTACAACTTGGAGGAGAAAGCGGCGTCTCCTGTCCAATTTGTTGGTGTGGCTGGGCAGGAAGCACATTCACCCAGTGGGCCGTAAAGGACATGTAATGGCCCTGACCGTAGTTACAGCTCCACATGTCCGCGATGCCGTGCACCTTGGAAAAAACCGATAAGCTCAAGGACTGGCCCACCTTCTGTTCTACATATTTGTGAAGGGCTGGTACTGCCTTTTTGGAAAATAAATTACGGCTTGGAACTCCTCGGCTCGGCACAAGCCATTAGTTCTCTGAATGGTGCAGAGTCCACCATTTGGAAAGGGAGGGACTGCAGTACCAACAACGTGGCAGGAGCACGGTCAGCTTCTGCACCTTAGGATGGTTGGACGCATACTGTTGTCTCTTTGCAATCGCCTCGTTGAACGACTGCTGGCACCATGAGTATCGAGGAGCAGGAGCATCTGGACCCGGAGATGATGGCAAAGAGAAACAGCTCCCTTCTGAAGAAATGGTGGAGCCTTGACTGGCTGCAATGGCATGCGTGCCACTGGGCGCTGCTGCTGCTGTTGCTGCGGCGGCAGGATGGACCACCACATCTGAGCCACGTTTCTCTCAGGCCACTGGATGGTGACGCTGCATGTGTTGACACAGGGCCGTGGTGCCAATGTTAGCTCCCTGGCCACGCGTCACTTTCTGCCCACAGATTCTACATATACCCATATTCGGCTCCTCCGGTGACTTAGCAAAAAACTGCCACACCGCCGAGTAGCTGATTTTACCGCCAACGCTCCGCACTGAGTGACTACTACCGCCGCTGCCTCGGTGAGCCCCTGTGCCGCTACTTTCTTGGACCTTCGAATCGAGTTTTCTACCCTGTGGCCATTTGGCTCCCGACCTCGCACTGCTGCTACCCTGCTGACTCACGGCCACACTACCCACTTGCTGGCTGCGCCGCTGCTTGATGCGCAAGCTGACGCCCTCTTCTCCTGACGATGATGAAGCCCTTGCTTCACCCGGCTCCCAAGTGCGGTCGGCTACATCATTATCGATTATTGTTGGATCTTCACTGCTGTCCTCCTCAACGGTCTTGGTATGCAGAGGCTGACCCCTCACAACATGACCTCCCATGCCACTCTCCACATCCATACTTTGCCGCTTACTGCAAGAAGCAGCGGATGTCGGCCCCACATCTTCGCTCCCAAGTAGCTGCTGACTGTCCTCAAATTGTTCATCCTCGCTGTATAGTGGCGCTGAGCCCAGACCACATAGTAGATCTCTGGTTGAGGGAACCGGACGGGACAGAGGCAGGTTGAGGACAGGTGAGGGCCGCTCCCGGGTCATGCCAACTAAGGGTTGTGTCTGACGTTCCCACCAACTCTTGGCTGGGGTTGTCAGATGTCATCTGGGAGGAAGAGGATGACCTAGTCAACCAATCAAGAACCCTTGGGTTGCTGAACAACACACGGCCGCTAGATGACACCGGCAGTTCTGGCCTCACCGAGTCACCCCTGCTGCGACGTCCCCTTGCTGTGCTGTGACCTGGGCCTGAAATGTTTTTGCCACTGCCACTCGCAGGTGAAGAGCCTGCCACCTCTCTGTCTGACATACTGTTTGTTCAAAAATGTACAGACTCTGTTTGATGAAGATATCTGTATATGATAAATGCACACTCTGTATTTGACTCCAAATGAACCCACTAACAAGCTTGGGTAATCCTTGAATATAAATTGCGCTACAGAAATCACCAGGAAAAAATTAACTGGTATGTTGCGTGTAAAAACGCTGTGTATTTTACTGAATAAGAAAGCACAAACAGGTTTAAATAACTCCTAGATATAAATTGCGCTACAGAAATCACCAGGAAAAAATTAACTGGTATTTGGCGTGTAAAAACGCTGTGTATTTTACTGAATACAAAAGCACAAACAGGCTTAGACATCCCTTGGATATTCAATGTGCTCCAGAACTGACCAGATGGCATTAAAATGTATATGGGGCAGAATTAGACCCACCCTGGACTTGAATTACAATGCCCCACAAACTGAATCAAAATTATAATGGAAGAGGAGCAGTCTAAAAGCAGTGACACTCCCCCCAAATCGCTGTTAAAAACAAATTTCTTTTGTGGGAGATCTCTGCAACAGCAGCTGCACCAGCGGCACAATGAGAGCAGTATGAGGAGCGAGCATGGTGTCCGGACTTATATAGTGCGGTGACGTCACAGAATCCCGCCAGTCTCTGATTGGCTGCATCTCTGATTGGCTGCATCTCTGCACATGTCATTGAGGGTGTTCCTTTCTTCCTCCCAGAGTTCTTTGCCCCATGTAACGCCATGTGCTTGCGGCCATTTTATCAATTAAAAACACGATTCGTTCCCGTGAATCACCCCAAACTTCTATTTCGTGCAGAACCGAAGTTTTCCTGAAATTCTAAAGTGAATTCCACTTCGTTAGAATCGATTTGCCCATCTCTAGCTGAGACCCTTCCTCTAGGTAACTGGTGCGCCACTTCATCTCAGCACATTAAAAGATGACTGATCCAGCTTGCTACCATGGGCAGAGTTTTCATACAATTTCTTGGACTCGGAGTCCGCCAGTGCCTCTCCCTTCTACATTGTATATGGCTAGCATATTGTCGTCACCTTCTGAAGTTCCTGCTGTGGATGCTCTGGTGCAGGATATGTCATCCATTTGGGATCAGACTTGCAGTCCTTTCAATAAGCATCTGTTCATATGAAGGTACAAACAGATAAAGATGAAGACCTACCCAGGCCTTTTCTCCTGGGGACAAGGTGTGCCTGTCGGCCAGATAAATTCGGCTCGAGATCCCTAGCTAAAACTGGGTTCCTGTTACCTGGGACCATTCAAGGTACTGAAGCATATCAACCCAGTGGCCTATAAGCTCCAGATTCTGCCTACGATGCGCGTCCCGAACTCTTTCCACATCTCCCTGCTGAAACCACTAGTTATGAACAGTTTCTCTCAGAAGGTCATATCCCCTTCTCCTGAAGCTGATTCCACCAACGTCTTTACGGTGAAGGCGACCTTAGATATGAAAACGATCAGAAGGAGGCAATACCAAATATGCATACTTTATTTTTGATCTCTTTTGGGGTATTTGGCGTTTGTAAAGGGGAAAAGGGCGATGTCCTTTTATTTACTGTTTTTGCACTTTTTTTTACTTGTCCCCATAGAGGACACGTAATCTTTAGATCACTTCTACAATGGAGACCAGTACACAGCATTATTGCTGTGTCCTGCTCTCCATGGCAACTGTCAATCTTTGCCATGCCTTTGTTGGGCTTCCGGGCTACTAGTAAAGCCATCAGCAGCTGCGATTATATCACGGCAGTATATTGCACAAACCACAAAGGGGAAAACGGGCTCACTTTTAGTTCTTCTGGCTGTCCGTAGTATTCGGCATTTCGCTAATGCTCATTCAGCAGGGCCTGGACGATCTGTAGCTCCACAGTATTAGACACACAAGTCCGGTGTAATCACCTGCCTTCGCTCAGCTAAGCAGCTTGCTTGGCGAGAAACACCCAAAATCCGGCACTCCTGCTCTTTTGAATGAATAAACTTTATTTCATGAAGAACTACAGCAGCGGTAACAACACGATAAGCGAAAGGGCTGAAGACAGCCGATGCATTTCAGGCTACACTAGCCCTTGTTCACGACTGATTAAAAAGTGTATCATACACTGTTTAAAAGCATGTTAAGACCAATCAGTTTCTTTAAATGGCAGTGACACAATCATGAAGTCACATCCAATAGCTAGGCAGTATTTACGGATGCTAAATAAATCGATACATATTGCAATAGAAGGATAAATGGCACATATTAATGTATTAGGAATAAATCGCTCCTATAGTTTAATCCACATGGTGCCCTAGTGTTTAATTTAAGTATCCAATAAGCTTATCTTTGCCTAAGCTTTCCTATCCAATTGCCTCCTCGATAAGGTTTCTCAATAGCTTCTATGACATAAAATTTTAAATTTGTTACATCTCCATGATGATTTTGAATAAAGTGCTTTGCAGCTCCTGAGATTTGACCTGCGCATTTTTTGATACTGCTTCAGATGTTCACTGATTCTTATTTTTAATTTGCGCATAGTACTGCCGACATATTTCATTTTGCATGCTGTACATTCAATGATATAGATGACATGATGGCTGTCACAGTTGAGGAAATGTTGAATTGTGTAACTATTTATTTCATTTGTGTCACTAAAGGACTTTGTCTTTTTACAGATTGTACACATATTACAACATATTCCACCACAGGCAAAAAAGCCTTCTAGTGAGAGCCATGTTTTATATGTATTTTCAACTGTAAGGGCACTAGGGGAAATTGCATTTCCTATTGTTTTCCCCCTTTCGGTACACACATAATTCCCTTATCCAATATCAGGCTCAGAGTAGGGTCTTGTCGCAAGATGTTTATATTTTTGTAGAAAAGGGATTTAATCTCCTTAAAGTTTCTGTTGTATCCTGTTGTAAAGATAAGTTTATATCCTATATCTTTTCCAGTTTTATATGGTTTGATATTATTACTCAACAGTTGTAATTGCGATCTTGTCCTAACTTTATTTTTTGCTTTTGTCAAGCAGTTGTCAGTATAACCCCTTTGAAGCAATCTCTGATCTATTTATTTTTCCACCTTTAAGTAATCAGTCTCCAGGGTGCAAGTACGTTTTGCCCTTAAATATTCTTCGTAAGGTATTGCCGCTATCGTTTTAGGTGAATGGCAGCTGTTAGCCCTCAATATAGAATTTCCTGCACCTGGTTTACGATATTGTGTGGTAAATACTTTACCCATATGTACATCACCTTTTAATGAAATGTCTAAGAATGATAAACTTTCTTTACTCTATGTGCATGTAAATTGGAGATTAAATGAATTGGAATTAATGTATTCAAGAAAAGGCTGTATGAGCGCTACATCGCGACCCCAAATTAACAGGAGGTCGTCGATGTAGCACCCATACCACAGGATACAGTCCAAATATGGGTTATTACAATTATAAATGACCTGGTGCTCCCACCATGCCATTAGCAAGTTGGCCAACGATGGAGATGAGGTGGCCCCCATAGGGGCTCCCACAAGTTGCAAGTAATAATCATTCAAGAACTTAAAGTAGTTATTTTTTAGCAGATATTCTATTGCCATAAGTATAAATTCTTGCAATTCCTCATTATAACTACTATCATTCCTCAGGAAAAAAGATACTGCCATAATGACAAGGTTATGTGGTAAACTAGAATATAGGCTCACCACATCACAACCAATCCAGGTATATTCATTTGTTCATTCTCTAACCATTGCTCTGAGTACTTCTTTTGAATCTTTTATATAGCCTGTGTCACGGGTCTCGGCGCCGCAGCACACCGCGGCCGTCCCCCTCCGCTTACAGGGCCCGGCGCGGGTGCCGCTGCTGCCAGCAGCCCGTATCCTTCTCCCCCCTGCCCAGGAAACCCCGTACTTACCAGACCCCGCTCCTGTGTCCGTCTCTAACACCCCCGCGGCGTACCCCCTGCTTGGGGCTGTGCGCGACGGCTGTTGGAATTTAAAGGCCAGTGTCCCAGTAATTGGTTATTGCTGGGCGCTGGTCCTATTTAAGGAATACGCCCCCAACACTTCCTGCCAGTTCGTTGGTGTGCATTAGCTAGTCTTGAGAGTGTTCTAGTCCTGTCTGATTATCCGTGTACCAGTCCATTCCGCTACGTTTCCTAATCTTGCCTGTTTGCCGCCTGCCCTGACCGTCTGCCTGTCTCTGACCACGAACCTCTGCCGCCTGCCCTGACCTCCTGCCTGCCCCCTGACTACGTCTCTGGATAACGATTCTGTACCACGCATTAACCCCGGGGGGGCCATCACAAGCAAGTCACGTCAAGGGTAGCGACCTGGTAGCCTCCACGCCGCAGCAAGTCCACCCGCTTTGCGGCGGGCTCGGGTTGAAAACCGGGGCTATTTAAACCCTCCGCTCCCTGGCGTGGCTTAACAAATCATTGCTTGCGGTGGTCCGGGCGAATCCACCTCTGCATTACAGTACGAACGGGCCATGGATTCTCCCAGGGTAACCCTCCCCGACCTCCCGGGATATCACGAAGGCATCGCCCAGCAGACCAAACGTATTGACCAGCTAGCGGCCATGATGCAAACCTTGCGCCCATCTACCTCCACCGGCTCCCCGCCGCCGCACCCGCATCCTTTTGCTCCGGCATCCATTGCTCTACCTGCTCCGGCTTTGGGACCCTCTTTTCTGCATCTGCCACTCCCCTCACAGCTACGATGGAGACCCCAAAAATGCCGTTCGTTCATCAGCCAGTCTCCCATCCACCTCAGATATGGGCATCAATTCCTACAAAGCGTGCCAAGGTGGCCTTCATAATCAGCCTGTTGTCTGGAAACCTTGGCTTGGCCACGCCGCTATGGGACGAGGGTTTCCTCTGACTGCTGACCTCCAAACCTTCCTCCGGGGTTCCGCCGTCTTTTGGGAACCAGCCGTACTTCTTGGGCCGCCCAGCACGCTCCGCTGGCGTCAGGGCGACACCAACTTGGGTCAGTATTCGGTGCAGTTTCGCACTCTCCTTGGGAGCTGGACTGGAATAACAAGCTTTGGTGGCGACATTCGGGGCAAGGGCCCTCTGGGGACGAATCAAGGATGAGCTGGGCCGCTCGGGATCTACCAGCTGCTTTGGATGACTTATCCACTTAACGCCCGAGTCGATATTGGGTTTTCGCCCAAAGGGGCAACAAACTCCACCTCAACGGGAGGTCCCCCCCAAAGCCGTTTAACCCCCCACTTGCTCCCACTTTCCAGAGGCCACCACTTCCTCCTCCGAGGGTTTCCCCCAAGGAAGAACCTATGCGGTTGAGAGAACCCCCCTTTTCCCCCAGGGGGGAACGGTCACAGCGCGCCAAAGCAGCTGTGTTTCTATTGTGGCGGTTCGGCCATTTATTGGGGACTGTCCCGTCCCCGGAAATTTCCACACCTAGGCTCGTGGGAGAGGCAACCCTAGGTGTCAAGCGGCCTCTCCATGTCTGACCATGCCCGTATTTGTTGGGATTTCACCAGACAGCACCTTTCAGGCCACCGCCTTTATCGATTCAGGATCTGCAGGAACTTTCATAAGCCACGCACTTGTGACCGGGTTTCGTCTCCCTGTGATTCCGGTGCACAAAACCTATGTTCGCTCGTCGGTCAGTGCGAATTCCTTAAGGACCTATCCGCGCTCCGCACTGCCCCCCTCACCTTGCAGGTTAGGCTCTTCACAAGGAGACTTTGCAACTTCTCGTCCTGCCTCGATCCTCGTCCGAAATCCTTCTGGGCCTCCCATGGTTGCAGGACCATACCACGACCTTGGACTGGAGCACAGGTGAAGTCATGCGTTGGGGTTTCGCGTGTCTCTCGCGTTGCCTGTCGAAGCCGTAACCAGCTCCTCAGGTCGCCTCCCTGAAATCCACCAAGCCTCCACCAGGCCTACCTACCCATACTGGACTTTGCTGACTCTTTTCGGAAAGACAGGCCGAAACTCCCCTTTCCACCCCGGGCCTTATGATTGTCCCATAGATCACAACCTGGCTATACTCCTCCCCGGGCCGGGCTTCCCCACTCCTCCGCCCAGAACTAAGGCTATGTCTGAGTACATCGTTAGAACCCCGTAAGGGCTTCATTCCGTAAGTCCTCGTCTCCAGCAGGACCCGGGCTTCTTTTTTGTGGAAAAAAAAAGCCCGTCTCTCCGGCCCTGAAATCGACAACGGGGTTTAAAATTAAAATTACATTTTAAAAACCTCTACCCCCTGCCCTTGATCTCAGAACTTTTGACCCCCCTGCGTGGCCGAAAATCTTTTCCAACTGATCTACGCGGGCTTATAACCTAATTCACATTCGAGAAGGCGATGAGTAGAAAACGGCATTAAATTAAAGCGGGATGGCCACTTCGAGTATTTGGTTTTTGCCATTCGGTCTCTGTAACCCCCCCTGCTGTGTTTCAGAACTTTGTCAACGAGATCTTCCCCGGGGGCCTACTCTACGTCTGTGTTAATTTTTTACTTGGACGATAAATTTTAATTTTTTTTCCCCTGATCTCGAGACTCAATTTCCCACCATGTCCTCCAGGGCCTCAGGCGACTCCGCACCCATCAGCTTTTTGCCAAACCGGAGTGTCTCTTGAACGTACCACTTACCCTTCTTAAGTACAATCTTCTCTGACAAGGGGCTCCGGATGGGCCCTTCTAAACTCTCCGCAGTGTTACAGTGGCCACAACCAGTGGGCCTTCGGGCCATTCAGCGTTTTTTGGGATTCGTCAATTATTATAGACAATTTATCCCACACTTCTCTACGCTGGTGGCTCCCCTGGTGGCACTGACTAAGAAAAACGGCAATCCAAAATCCTGGCCCCCTGAAGCTCAAGAAGCCTTCAACCCGTCTCAAATCCGTCTTCCTCGTCTGCTCCGGGTTTTGTCTCGCCCGGCCCTAACCGCCCATTCATCAGAAGTGACCTTCCTTGGTGGGGCCAGCGCTGTCCTCCTGCAGAGATCCTCCTCGGTAAACCGTACTTGTGGGTTTTCTCCAAAACTTTCTCTCCTGCCGAGAAGAATTATACTATTGGTGATCGCGAGTTACTAGCTATAAAGTTGGCTCTGGAGGAGTGTCGTCACCTGCTGGAGGGGGCTCGTCACCCTATTAACATCTTCACTGACCATAAAAACCTCCTATACCTTCAGTCGGCTCAACGTCTGAATCCCCGGCAAGCCAGATGGTCGCTCTTTTTTGCCCGTTTTGACTTCCTTCGCACTTTCAGCCAGCCGGAAGAACTCAAACAGAGACGCCCTATCTTGTTCCTCGGATACCATGGGTCTTGAAGGCTCCTCCCACAGCACATAATCCCTCCAGAACGGCTGGTCATAGCTGCCTCCCTGGATCTTCAAACACTTGCCCCCGGGAAGACTTATGCGTCCTGCCTTGCAGCTTAGAATCTTTAAGTGGGGTCATTCTTTCCCGAACAGCTGGACATCCAGAGTTTTCAAAGTCTCTTCAGCTGGTCTCCCGCTACTAAATGGTGGCCCACCCTTCCCCCTCAAGATGTCAGGGACTTTGTTCTGGCCTGCACCTCCTGTCCCGTAAAAGGTCCCTCGTATCAACCTGCGGGCCCCTTCCAGCCTCTCCCTGTCCGGAAAAACCCTGGACCCATGTAGCCATGGACTTTGTGACAGATCTCCCGCTCTCAAACTGGAAACACGGTCCCTCTGGGTGGTGACCGAACGTTTTCTCCAAAATGGGTCATTTTATCCCCCTGCCTGGTTATACCCTCAGCCCCCCAGCTGGCCCAACATTTTTTTCCGCATGTTTTCCGATTGCACGGGCTCCCTTTGCATATTGTCTCTGACAGAGGAGTTCAGTTTATTGCTAAATTTTTGGCGGGCCCTGTGCGTCAGTTTGCAGGTTTCACTAGAATTTTCTTCTGCTTACCACCCTCAAACTAACGGGCAGTAGAGAGGGTTTAACCAGGTGGGTTTTGGGTACCTACTTGCGGCATTTTGTGTCCGCTCGTCATGAAAACTTGTCCGATCTTCTCCCCTGGGCAGAGTTTTTCCTATAACTCTTTGGATTTTGGAATCCGCTGGGACCTCCCCCTTTTTTTGTCATTTTTGGGTTACATCCCAGCCCACCTCTCCCCCCCCTACTAACCCTCGTCTCTTGTCCCTGCCGTGACGCCCAAGTAAAGGACATCAAGGCCCTCTGGCAACTAACGTACAGGCCCGCTACGGGCTTCTGCTGGCAAACCAAACTTCAGGCTGAAAGGTATTGTAGGTCCCCTGCCCCTATTTGAGCCAGGCGATAGGGTTTGTGTTGTCCGCCAATACATCCGCTTCAAATTGCCCAATTACAAGCTGGGGTCCCAAATACTTGGGCCCTTTTGTGTACTTCGGCCGACTGAAAACCCCGTATCTTACAACTCCACTTGCCCCCGACCCTACGTATCCGAATGCCTCCATGTGTCCCCCCCTCAAGCCGGTGGTACTGAACCACTTCTTCCAGAGGTCTATCTCGCCTTCTCCTGTCGCTAATTCTGGGTAAACACCTTTGAGGTTCAAGGAGTGTTGGCAGAGAAGCGGTGAGGGGAAGCGTTCTTCCTTATTACTGGAAGGGGTTCGGACCGTAGGGGCCCTTTGTGGGGAACCCGAGGCCAACCTGTCCCCGATCTCCTCTCTAAATTCCAAAAGAAAGGGAGATCTAAGGTGGGTACTCACGGGCTCGGCGCCGCACACGCCGCGGCTGTCCCCCTCGCTTACGGGGTCCGGCGCGGGTGCCGCTGCCCGCCCGCAGCCCGTGTCCTTCTCCCCCCCCTGCCCAGGAAACCCCGTACTTACCAGTCCCCCGCTCCTGTTCGGCTCTAACACCCGCCGCGCGCGTACCCGCTGCTTAGGGCGCGCGCCGCGGCTGTCGGATTTAAAGGCCAGTGTCCCATAATTGGTTATTGCTGGGCGCTGGTCCTATTTAAGGAATACGCCCCCAACACTTCCTGCCATTCGTTGGTGTGCGTTACTATCTTGAGAGTGTTCTATTCCTGTCTGATTATCCGTGTACCATCCGTTCCGCACGTTTTCCTGACCTTGCCTGTTTGCCTCCTGCCCTGACCGTCTGCCTGTCTCTTACCACGAACCTCTGCCGCCTGCCCTGACCTCCTGCCTGTCCCCCGACTACTCTCTGGATAACGATTCTTTTACCACGCATTAACCCCGGCCGACATCGCAAGCAAGTCACATCAGGGTAGCACCTGGTAGCCCACGGCCCCCAGCAATTCCATCCCCTTTGCGGCGGGGCTCTGTGAAAACCGGGGCTACTTAGAACTCCGCTCCCTGGCTGGCTTAAAATATCAAACGCTTGCGGTGGTCCAGCGAATCCACCTCTGCATTACAGTCTGGTCTACTTTGTACTAATGGTTGTCGGTGTTTGTCTACCCAGATACTTAATCGCTCACCTAGGAAGCCAATGCCAGATATTATAGGGCGAAGGCTAGGTGGGAATATGCCTTTATGTATTTTTGGGGCCCCATAGAATATAGGCGTTATTGGATCATGTACCATTAAATATTGTTTTTGTTTTGTTGTTATGGCCCCTAATCTAACGCCTTCCTCTAGTAATTTTTCTAATTTAGATTTTAATTGTTCAGTGGGATCTTCATTAAGTTTTCGATAGGTTGTTTGATCTTGTAAAATTTCATTTACCTGTCTTAGATATAAATTTTTATCCATCAGAACTGTGGCACCTCCCTTGTCGGCTCTTTTATGACAAAATTAGTGTTATCTTTAAGTTGTTTTAGCACTGTCATTTGACTCCATGTTAAATTTTTACATTTTTTCTGACTGTTAACATTCTTTTTTTGTAATGCAAAGAGATCTCTTTCCATTGTACTTTGAAATATTTCTATTGCTGGTACTCTATCCTTAACTTGATAAAAATCTGGATTAGGTTTTTTAAATTTTATACCAGACTGGGAAACAGTACCATCAATATCCACTGATCCACTGGCTTCCTGTTGTAATTCATGTAAAGATTTTAAACTAACTTGTTCACTAAAAGGCATATCCGTGTACTCATTATATATCTGTATATTGTCATTGTTAGCATTGGCTATTTCTATTTGTTGTTCCTCATTATAGAAATGTTTTTTTTACTGTAATTAACCTAACAAATTTATTGAGGTGAAGCATAGTGTAAAACAAGTCGAAATCAGACGTAGGTACAAAATTTAACCCCTGTTCAAGTACTTGGGTTTGTTGTATAGTCAGTATAGTAAGGGTTAAGACAACCACCTGAACATTGTCTATTTTTTCTTGTTGTAAGTACGTCTTTGCGGGTGTCCGTTATCTTTTTTATGTGCCATTTTCTTTTTTCTGCTAAGTTCTCTTCTGGTGAGCCACCCCGTTTTTTTGAAGCAAGCTGCTCAGCTGAGCGAAGGCAGGTGATTACACCCGACTTTTGTATATCACGGCAGCGCCAATGGTGACAGAAGGAGCCCCTGCCCTCTGTCTTTCCCTTAGCTGCTGCAGTCACAATTGATTGTGGCAGCTAAGGGGTTTATCGCCCACGGCCGGATTGAGATCTGGCCAAGGGCGATACAGCATGGGGCCAACTGTAATATACAGATGGTTCCGTGCTGCGATCCTGCAAGCTCTGCTTGTGAACTTTCGCGATCCTCATGACATACCCATACGTCAATTTGCTAGAACCCGTTCTTGGCCCTATATACCTACCTATGTACTGGGGCAGCATATGTACCTATTTGAGGACCCTATATACCAATCTATTTACTGGGGAACTCTATTTACCTTCTTTTTTATACCTATCTTCCTGAGGGACCTTATTTATTTGCCAATTTGGGGGACCCTATGACCTAATACCTATTGACGGGGCCTAGGAACCCTTATGCCTGGTATCTTGATGTAGGATGACATTGGACCAGTGTTGTGTACAGACAGCAGGGTAGACACCTACACGGGGAGGGTGTGTACCCGGGTTAGCTGGTTATTATGGGGACAATCATTATGGAGGTTAGGGTGGATGTGGGACAGAGCCTGTTTCTCCGAGAAGACATCCGCAAAGTCCCGATATGGAGCAGGCAGACCCAGTAGAGGCTTGATTGACATCAGAGGAGAAGTGTAGCGCACCGGTTGGGGTGTCACCAAGTAGCAACACTGACAGTCTTGTCACCAATGTGTGACTTCGCTCGTCTTCCAGTTAAGCATAGGTATATATACTATATATTGTTTCTATAACACTGAAGACCCTATTAACGTACTTCTGAGGAATGAATGGAGGAAACACATATAACAATATTTCTCATTGTGTATTGCCCATACATGAGGCATAACAGCTCCGTGGCAGAAGGTGTATGGAGTACGCTGAGAAGCTCCCTGCTGGACTGGGAAAAGTTAGCAGAGGTTCTGTAATTATTTTCCTGCTTCATATTGGTCCTGGCACCGTTCTCATTAAAGATTTGTAGCGTGTTTGGGAGGAAGCGCTGCACCTCTTGTGCTGCAAAAGAAATCCCGACTTGAAGCAGCAGGTTTACTAAACCCGTACACCATTCCAATAAGAACCAGTGGATACATATAGCCATGGGATTTCATCATGAATTCCTCTCCTTCCTCAGGCAATAATGTCATTTGGTGTGCCACTGAATGTCTTTTATAAAAATGTTGCACTCGTCCCATTAGACTGGTCTGCCACTTGCTCAGCCTCGACCAGGGCCTCCAGCATATCTTTCAACTGCATGGTCTGCCCCAACATATTGTCTCGGATTGGGGGGTCCAGTTTTTGTCGGAATTCTGGTGCGCCCTTTGTTCCCAGCTGCGAAATTAAGCCTGACGTCTCTCCTCTGCCTATAACCACTAGACAATGGACAACGTAGACCGGGACTTTCATCCAAGTACTGGGCATTTTATCACCGGTGACTCATTTTGGTCTATGCTCGTAGAATGATTGGTCCAGTTGCTGCTCTTGGGCACAGAGTTACTCCTATAAACTCCCTGGAGTCACGGAGTCTCCTTTCTTTATTGTGTTATGGACATCATCCCGCCACCTCACTCTTTGTCTTCGTCTTTGGATGTCCCCGCTGTGGTTTTTTTTTTTCGTGATTTGTTTTTATCTTGGAAGACACTCTAAAGCTCGGCAAGGGTTTCTTTTCCCAAATGAAGGCTCAACAACAAGAAGAGAAGGCCCCTCTGTCCTTGGGTTTCCGGGTTCCCCCAAAAAGTCTGGTTTTTTTCCTTTTAATTTTTCCCAAAAGGGACCCCCCCAGTTAAAAAACTGGGCCCCCTTTTTCCTTTAGGATTTTTTTTGGGGGGTGTTAAAGAAAAATAAACCCTGGGCCTTTTAAACTCCATTTCTCCACATTTTTTCCCCCAAAAAACTCCTTCCCAATTTCCTTCCTTTAAACCCAAAAACCTAAATTCCTTCCCCGGGAAGGGGTTTTCCCCCCCCCGGGACCTGAGTTTTACCACGACATCTAACCAAAAAAAGAATTTGGTAATGAAAACATGGGGAAAGGGCACATTTCCCCTTATTGCCGGAAAGGGGGTTCGGGCCACAAAAAAGGGTTTTCCTGGGAGCCGAGGGACAAATCCTGGACCCAATTTGCTCCTGGGGTTCCTCCGGCAAAAAAGAGGAGGGGGTTTACTGTCAGGGGTCCCTTGCGACCCGCATGTGGGGCCAGGGGTTGCACTTGTGCTTTTCCCCGGATGTGTGGATATCACCCACCCTCTTTCCCCCGAGGGTCTTGTTTTCCCAGCGCCCCCATCCCGCAATTTGTGATCCCCGGATGCGCCCCTCCCCCTTCCCTGCCCGTTCTTTGCCGGATCAATATGCCTTTTTTGGCCTAGAGAGAAACTTTTTCATAAGTTTTCCCTTTGTTTTTCCTGTACTTTTACTTATTTTTCCCCCCATCCCTTGCCCACAAAACCTTTGCCTCCCGTTTTTTACCTTTCCCGCCTTTCTCCGACTTCGAACCACCTATGATTCTTAACCCCTCACTTGGGCCACTTTGTGGCGGCTCTGTAAAAAACCACGGCCCTTAAACCGCTCCCGGGGTGGGGGCTTACACCCAACCACCTGCATGGTACATGGATCCACTACTCCACCCTTTACAGCGTTTTTTTTGGCCTTGCATATTGTTGTTATTGGTAATATTGATCTTGGTATACTGGTTTGATGAGTAACATTATGGTAGTATTAGTGACTATATCACTATATAGTGGTGAGATGTGGTGACAACGTGGCCCTTGTATGCTTATTGACCCACTTAAAATAGATATCATGTCAATTAAACTGTTCAGTGTAGACTCCAATGAAAACGAAACCCTAATAAAAAAACCCCAAAATGACATTTTTCCCTTTTGTTCTTCCAAAAAATATATACCCTTTGGGGAGGGGGAAAGGGTGGGCAAGAGGAAACAAACACTTTGGCTGAATTACTTAGTTTCTTTTTTTCCCACTGCCTGGACCCATTTTAAATACACTTTCTTCTACTAGAAAATTCAAAATGGAATTTAGGGATGTAATGGCAGGAGTAGTGGATCCTCTGGGCCACCGCAAATGGTGTTATAGGCCACGCCCGGGAGCAGAGTCTAAGTAGGTCCCGGCATTCAAAGACCCCCGCCGCAAGGCGGATGGCTTGCTGCAGCATCCTGTCAGGCGCTACCCCCTATGTGATTGCTTGGATGGACCAGGGTGCAGCGAGGTACCGAATTGGGACAAAAACCATAGTCGGGGACAGGCGGCAGGTCAGGAGGGGCTGCAAAGTCGTGTCGAGAAATTAGCAATGGGTCGGAAACACATAAACAGGACTCACTTCAAAACCTTTCTCTAGGCACAGGGCCCAAAACCGGGCGGGGAAGTGGAATTTGGAATAATAGGTCAGCCCCAGCAATTAGCCAATTTTGCCAGCACGCTGGCCCTTCAAATCCGGGAAAAATTGACGAAGGGGACACGGGTGCGCCCGTGGCCAGCGAGTCGGGCCACTCATAACAGTACCCCCCCCTTAGGTGTCCCCCTCTTTTTAGGAAAAATAAACCTGCAAACAAGACCGATCCAAAGTTAGCCCCCGCTCTCAGGACCACTTTAGGCCGGAACCCCTCCCATCAAAAAGAAAAACCTTTTTCCCCGACGTTTCTGGCCAAATTTCCCCTTTCACTTCAAATAATAAAACCCGCTACAGGAGAAGGAGAAATTTTCCCCGGGGAGAACTTTTGGGGGACTAGAGGCGGGGAGGGGACGGGAAGGCGTCAGGATCGGAGAGACAAATTTTGAGGTTACCGGTTAATTTTCAAAGGACCTTAAAAACCCCAGGAACCGGGGACCCAAATTGTAGTTGGGGATCTTTAGAGGCAAATACTTGCCGGACAACCAAACCTTGTTCCCTGGAAAGAATATTTGGGGAGTTCTCCTCTTCTTGTCTGCCTGCGCTTTCATACGGGAGGAAGCCCAGATTAAGGACCATCGAGTTTCTTGCCAGATGGCCGTGATACCCCGTACTAGGTCATCAACCGCAGGAACTTCAGATGAAATGGGCAGAGGGGGGGCGTAGACAATAAGAATGGGCAGGATCCGGCTGCATCAGAGTTCCGATGGTTGTACGAGAATTTTGACATGGAATAAATCACCCGTTTCCGACCAGGAGACAAAATGGCGTAGAACTCTCCGAATTATTTACCCTTTCCAATTCCCATTGGTTTTGAGGTGGTAACCGAAAAAAGTCCAACTTGACTTTTAGGCGAAGCACCGAGGGCCCCATTTGGGGGACGAATTGAACTCCCCCTATCCAAGCGATGTGAAGGGTAAACCATGCATGGAAAAGTACCGAGAAGTGACTCGCCCTGAGGGGAGAGGGAGACCGGGCAGAGGCACGAAGTGGGAAATTTTTGAGAACCGGTTTATAACCACCCAAATAATGGTGTTATTCGAGAAAGGTGGAAAGTCAGTGATGAAATCCATGGCTACGTGTGTCCATGGACACTCTGGAGTGGGCAAATGCTCCAGAAGGCCCCCAGGTTTGAGGCGTGGAGTTTTGTCATGGGCACAGGTGGTACAGAAAAGAACAACATCCCTGACGTCCTGATCCAGGTTAGGCCACCAGTAGTGCTGAGAGATAAGAGAATAGGATTTTTGTACTCCGGGATGACGGCAAATAAAGAGCAGTGACCCCATTCCAGATTTCTCCTCCGAAGAGCTGTACGTCTTGCCTGGGGGAATGCGTTGGAGATCAACAGGAGCTGTGTGGATCAAACGCTCTGGGGATACAATATGCTAAGCGACAGGTTCCTCTCCGATTACATCTGAAGCATGAGAAAGGGCATCGGCTTTAATGTTCTACTCAGCGGGACAGAAGTGAATCCGGAAATTAAACCGCAAATCGAACTGGCTTGGCATGGATTAAGTTGGTGGGCTGTCTGGAGATACTGGAGATTCTTGTGGGCTGTGTAAACATCAATTGGATGATGAGCTCCCTACAGGAGATGGCGCCATTCCTCCAGAGCCAACTTGATGGCCAGCAACTCCTGATCCATAATGACGTAATTCTTTTCCACCAGCGAGATGAACTTTGAAAAAAAAAAAAACACACGAGAGAGTATTGCCCTTGGGACCTTTTTGTGTGAGGACCGTCCCTGCCCCCAATGGAAGAGGCATCTAACGCTAAAGAGAAAGGCTTCTCGGGGTCTGGATGAGATAAGATAGGCGCAGAGGAGAAAGCTGCCTTTAACTCAGAGAATGCCCTTTCGGCTGCCAGAGGCCAAAGTCTCGGATTGCCGTTCTTTTTAGCGAGGGCCACAATTGATGCCACCAGTGTAGAAAAATGGGGGTGAATTGCCAATAATAGTTAGCGAATCCCAGGAAGTGCTGTATAGTCCGAAGGTCGACTTGGTCGCGGCCACTGCAATACAGCCAACAACTTTGCGGGATCCATTTGCAGGCCTTTGTCTGAGACAATGTATTCGAGAAATAGCAGACTGGTCTGGTGGAACAAGTATTTTTTCCAACTTGGCGTACAGGTGGTTACTGGGAAGACGTCTCAGTACCTGGCACACCTGAATCCGATGGGTCTGTGGGTCAGGTGAGAATATCAGGATGTCGTCTAGGTATACTATGACACAGGTGTAGAGGAGCTCCCTGAAAATGTCATTGACGAACTCCTGAAAGAGTGCTGGAGCATTACACAGACCACAGGGCATCACCAGGTATGCGAAGTGCCCATCTCGAGTGTTGAAGGCCGTCTTTCATCTCATCTCCCTCTCATATCCTGATGAGTTTATAGGCCCCCCACAAGTCCATTTTAGAAAAAATCTTGGCTTCAAGCAGGTCAAAGAGCTCCGGAATTAATGGTAAAGGATAACAGTTCTTCATAATAATTTAATTGAGGCTGCGATAGTCAATACATGGACATAGTGACCCATCCTTTTTCTCGACAAAGAAGAACCCGGCTTTGGCAGGAGAGGGGGGATTGTTAAAACCCCCAAGCATAGGTTGAGAGTATCCGAGAAGGGGGATTTTACCAGGCGGGGTGATACAAGACAGGGTTTTTGCATCGGTCCCAGCGAGTGACTTCGCCTTTCCCTTCCAGTAAAAGCGTGGGGGAAGGGCTTGCACCACGGACCCCAAAGGTCCCGAGGAAAAAGGGGTAACACTAGAACGCAACCCTTTCCTTGTGAAAGGGGCCCCAAATGTGAAGGACACTGGTTTGGTATTGTACTGAATGGAGTCGCTCAGGAGTTCCCCACTGATGAAGGTTCACCGGGGTTTTCGCCAACAACCCCCAGGAGCGATACTAAACAGCGGGGGGAGTGGATAATTTCCCGGGCTGATTCAGGTCCGGGAAAGCGGGACCAAACGAGAGCCTAAAATGGGTAAAGCCCTGAAAGGGAAAATCGTCATTATGGAGAGGGGGATTCGCACCGGGGGTGCCTGTCCCAAAACCCTGGGTGGGGTGTTCCCGGACACGGGGGATTTGGGGCAGTCTCTTCGGAAATGCTCCGTAGTGCATAGAGAAACACGTTCCCCATTCGATTTGGGGCCTCTCTTGCTCGACAGGGGGGCTCTGCCCCACTTGCATGGGCCCCTCCTGGAAGGTGGGGAAGCAGCGGGAGCTTCCGGAAAACTGGAGCCAGACGAGGTAAATGATGGTGCCGCACTGAGCCACGTTCTTGACGGAGTTCTTCCTGTTTCTCGGCGAAGCGCACATCGAACTGAAACTGGACTGCATAGCCCCAACCCAAGTTTCCCCCTTGGCAAAGGGTTTTCAGGTCACTGTTTGGGGCAGATGACACCGGCAGGTTCCTTGAAAAGCTGGGAATTCTTTTACGAAACCTGCGGGTAAGTCCCACGGGGTTTACTCCCTTCCCCAGAGGGGTGGGGCCCCAAACCAGGCCTTCACGGAAGAAACGACCCGAACTCACTTAGACTTTTGGGGTGGGGAAACTGGTTGGCCACTTTCCACTTGCTTGGAACACTGAAAATAAAGCCCCTGCAAGTTCGGCCCCCTCGAATTAGGGGAAATGACAGCCAAAATTTTGGGGCCCCACAGGAACCAAGGGGACGCAGCAAGAAGGACCACGGGAAAGAGGCAGTATGCGCTGGGTGGCGATGACTGTTGCATCATGGCATCGCTGATTAAATTTTTGCGCAATTTATGGACTGCTAGGAAATAGGTTGAGATCCACAACATTTGGGAAAGGCACCTTGGCGGGATCCAGGCCGATCTAAGAATGCGGAGTAGGGACCTCTGGAGCACCGCAAGGGGTGGTATAGGCCACGCTGGGGAGGGGATTAAATAGGCCCCGGATTCACCAAACCCCCGTAAGGTAATGGCTTCTGTGGGGGGAGTCCTACCGGGTTTGTCCCCCCTGAGCGACTTCTTTCCCAGGCAGCCAGGTCAGCGAGGTACCGAATCAGCAAAAAAAACTCGAAGTGGGCCAGGCAGGCGGTCGGGGCAGGGGGGGAAAGGGTTTGTAGTAAAAAAAAAGTAGCAAGGGATTGGAAACACAACGAAACAGGAAAGCACTTCAGGAATGCTTTCTCTACGGCACGGGGACTATAACCCGGGCGGGGTGACAAGGGATTGGGAACATTAGGGTCGCGCCCGGGCAATTAGCCAATTCCCCGGGCGCTGGCCTTTAAAATCCAAGAGTTGGCGTTGTGGGGCTGGGCGGGATAAAGCACCAGCTGGCAAAAGAAGACGGAAGGACAAGAGCGCGGCCAGGAGAGTTCCTGTCGGCATAACGAGTGTGCCTGCAGCCTACCCTTCCCCGGCAGTGTGACAGAGGAGAGGACACAGGTGCGCACCTGGCTAGCGAGTCAGGCCATGGGGCCACTCGTAACAAGAGAGACATCTAACACATCAAGTAGGGAACCTGTTGTTGAAAAGTAGTGGTCCACAGCCATTGTCAGGATGTATGGTGGCCCAAGCTCAAATTTTGTACCAGGTCCCTTGAGCCCTTAGCTATGCTCCTGGACACACAGTAGTATTACTATCATGGGTCATACCATCTGTGAAACATGGTGGGGAAAAGTATCAGGGATCATCCCTTTGGGGGATAAAAGGGTATTGAAAGATTAGGTTATACCATCTGTGCACACAGGGGAGGTGTATCGGGGATCATACCATCTGGGACAATGGTGGTGGTTTATCATGCACATACAACTGGAAACCACATGTGGTGTAGCAAAATTGTAACAGTGGGGTAGTTCAGGGCCCCTGCCATCGTGACACACGTGGGGGTTTTTCACAGTCATACAATCGGGCCCAAAAGGGTTTTTGGTGGTAGCATCATGGATATCCATCTTAACTGGGGGTAACATTATGAGGGTCTACCATCATGCACACGCTGGGCATCTCTTGAATAACCATCTGGACACCGTATAGTTATCTGTCTTCCCACTGTGACTTTTATGGGGGTAATTTTGGGGATCAAAAATCTGTGCACTTGTGGGGAGTATCACAGTTTGGGGTTGTTTTTCTGCTTTGGGTATTTTTGAGGAGCAATAATTCTAAATTATCCCCAGAAAATTTTAAAGGTCAAATTCTAAATGTTAGATTCTGCCCCGTGACAAATCTCAGAGAACTGGGTCAAGTGGGGTAACCCCGAGAAAAGTCTTTTTACATAGTAAAAGCTAACTGGGGGGAAATTTTAGATCATTACCAATGCACAAAGAGTCATTGCGGGTGGGAAGAGCAAAGGGTTCACATATTTTTACCACTCACAATCGTGATATTGCTATTTTTTTTTGATAAAAAAGGGGCCCAAAGTCATTACTTTTGCCCATTTGTTGATTTGGTTCTTTATTATTTTTAGGACTTTTTTAAAAATTAGTCTTTTTAAGCAAATTTATTCAGAAAGTTTTAATTTTCTGAAGGGTTTTACAAAGTTTTTAAAATCCCCCCTGTACGTGTAAATTTTTTTGTAGGTCTTTTCATAAAGCAAATCTAAATAGAGTTTATCTTATAATTTTATCCTGGGAGTGATGAGTCCCGGCGGCGACTTGTGAGCTGCTCCCCGGGGTAACCAGAATAGATGGAAATGTAAATTGCTTCTTCTATGAAACTAATAAAACTAAGATATATAAGGGGTTTTCCCCAACCTTCAAGATGTCAAATGTGTGGAGAGATTGTGCTGCGGTCGGACTCCACAAGACTGGGATGCTCGGGGTGCAAGCTTTCCCTGTTTGGGGGTTTTTTACAAGCCTGTTTGGTTTGTTCGATTCTCTGTCATTTGGGTTAGATTTAAACCCTGGGTTAAATTTACGTTACCAATATTATTTGAGAGAATACATCAGGGAAAGGGGTCTACATGGGGGGATTTTCTCTGCCCCCTATGGAAAAATATCTCACTTAATATGTGGACACTAACAGGACACACCACCTACCCCTTTTGCACATGTAAGTAATGCCCCATTTGATAACGTGGGATCTTCGCCCAGGGGAGAATTCAGGGGCTCACCTTAAGGGGGATGAAGGGGAAACCCGCGATTTCCACGGTGAAGGTAAAATGGTCTGCGGGGAAAATTTTAAACAAAATGGTGCAACGACCTGAGCACTAAAAGAGGAAGCAGACTAATTCTTATTTCTGGGTATTTCAATAGTTGAACCATTTCTATGTTATCCTGAATATTGAGTTCTAACAAAACTTTACTTTTTACTGTAAATTTAAAAATAATTTTATTCCCAATTTTTTTTAGTCTGAGCCCATTTTACCAAAAACAAACCTTTCAAAAAAAATTTTTTCCCTCATATAGCATAGCCCCCAGGTCCTGCGTGCCAGACGGGCCACTTCCCTTTAGGGTTAGTAGACTCTCTCCAATACAAAATAACACAAAAAATGTTTCACCTTTATATTCCCACCCCACACCCTGATGTTTTCATCTCTTTAGCGTGAGGGAATGGGGGAAAAGTGCCCCCGAACCCCCGGTATTTCGTGAATTACCTTATAATCCCCCCCTAACACTCTGATGATCCTTCTGTAAGTGAGGTCGATGGAGAAAGTCACCCTGAGCAATGAATATCGCAGTGAACCTCTTAATCCCCGCCTAACACTCCCGTGTGTCCATCCGATGGTCAGTGCAGATTTTTTTTTTTTTTGCATAGGGCAATTTTTACACTCACGTTTGCCTTCCTTGGTCTTTTGTTTTCTTGCATCTTTTTAGCAAAACCTTAACCCCTGATCAGAGCAGGAAAAAAACTCTGTACTTTCTTTCATGGACTCCATCTCCAAGGGGATTACAATTTGATGATCCCCGTCCCCCACAGTCCACCTAATTTCCCTGATCTAACTTTAACCCCTGTAAAGTAAACACTCACTAACCCCTAAATTTCACTGAACAAAAAACTTTTTTTTGAAAGTTTTTTCTTTCCCTTTAAAATTTGAGGTGTTAGATAAAAAATCGACTTATTGGAAATTAAATTCTGAATCTGTATTATGTACATTGTTTAACACAAGATAAGTTTTTATATTATGAAGTATTAAAAAAATTTTTTGCAGCAAGTTCCCGAAACGAAGGGGTTTTTTCTTCTGATTTTCATTTTGTACTAAAAGTACTCCTGTATTAGTTTTACAATGTCAGACAGCATTGCTGGGTTCCAATACCTTTATAAAACTTTTCCATCAAGCAATATTTGGGAAAAAAAATTGGCCATGTTGTACTGCTGCACAAAGATTTGCTGGGAACAATTCCAAATGTGAATGCAGAAATGTTGCACTTCATCATGTTGTAAGCTTCGAGAAGCTTATCAACCAATTTAATGTAGTTTGGTTCTTGATAGTTGCCAATGAAATTCTCGCAAACATCCTTGAATGATTTTCAAGCAATTTTCTCAGGCCCCCCTCAGCTCTTTGAAGTGCTTGTCATTCATGATGTGTCAGATTTGTGGGCCAACCAAAATGCCTTCCTTAATCTTGGCATCTGCTATTCTTGAGAATATTTGTCTCAAAAAATGAAAACCTTCTGCTTTCTTGTTTATTGCTTTCACAACTTTTTATGTGAAGTGAAGGCAGAAATATACTTGTTGGGAACCCAAATACTTTATATTCATGATTATTTTGCTCAGGAGTCAACTGGTTAAGGATTGGCCACTTCCTTCCAGTATCATGTATCATGCCTGTCCCCATTGCAAATGAAAGACAGAAACTTTTCTACCAGGTGACAGCAAATGCCATCCTTGAAGTTCTGAAGACAGTAACTCTGCATTTGCTTTGGACAAAAATAAGTCCCAGACCAAGTAGTTCTGGCTGTGTTATAAAATGAGGCTCACCAGACAGACAGCAAAGTCTTAATCAGCGCCAATCCCCATCTCTGACTCATGGACTTTGGCATCTTCATCGGCTCCCTCCTCTAGGCTCCATGTCTCTGGTAGCTTTGGTGCTGGGAGAGTGTCATCATGTGGCACTGGTCTCATAGCGGATGGCAGATTAGGAAAGTCAATGGAATTCATTTTTTGACCAGAGACACCAGAGAAATTAGTTAGACAGACGTAACAGTCGTCCACATTATCCTTTTATTCCCATCATATCATTGGGACAGCAAATGGCATTGACTTCCGAGAACCTCTCAGCCAAGATCAACAGCACACCTTGCATAACAGGTGTGAGGAGCCCAGGATTTGTCATGATCATTAATCTTGCATCCAAAGTAGAGCTCATAGACTTTCATGATCAGCGCTGTCATGGTGCGTCTTTGAAGCTTAATTGTGTTCTCTCCACAGATGTAACAGAAGGTATCGTGACTGTCCCGACATTGGCGAGATAATTTAGCTATATCAGATCGTACTGTAGTAGTTTATAACTGCTTAGATTTGAAATAGCTTGCAGAATCTTTGCAAGTAGATTTTGCAGTCTCTGCAGACAGATTCCAGACCTGTTTAGATATGTCTAGGTGTGCCAAGTATGTAAAAGTTCCACTGAAGTTTTGCAACTTTAATGAAGTGCAGGGAATTCATACCTTTGCTTGCCTATAAATTACATAACAGCACATACATTGTGGACAATACACAGAGAACCTGAAAATATGAAATAAAAAAGCCCAAAGAAAATATTTCAGAAAAACTGTGATTTTCCTGATCAGTAGCTCAAATTGCTTAAGATACACCCGGAAGTGTTCAGGAAACAAAATCTTTGTTGTCCAATGTTATTTGTCTTTGCAAAATTGGCAACCTGGTAGTAGTGTAGGAAGTCACTGGCACTAATAAAGTCAACAGTCAAAAGTCAACTGTGACAATGGTCACAGTTACTTCTGGGTTGCAGAGGCTGCCAGCACTTCATTGTCTCCCTTCAGGTGGATAAACCGTTCACACCTTTCACTAAAGTGTGTCTGAATGTAAGGTTTTTGTGGCGGGAGCTTCCTGGAGGGTACGAGTGCACCATCCCTCCCCAGACGAGCTCTTCTCTCATTTTTGTAGAGCATCTGGGACAATCCTAGCACACTCCTGAAGGGCTTCATCTGCTAAGGTTTGTAGGCAGTATTATGCAAATTCTCAGACTGTAAAAGGCTCCTCGGATCCAGACCGTCAAGTCCTCTAGAATCACAGGCAGCATAATGTGATGATGTTATTGTGCCACCTGCTCTGCTGCCTGTACTAGGTCACAAGCCTATCATTAGACATATGACCTAATCAATGCCAGAAGTGGCATCCCGGAGTCGCCGTGTGAAAAAGTCAACCCCCCCGCTCCAGATTCAAATAGAGGTGTTCAGCGGGGGAACAGTGAAGAGGTGAGTTATTATTATTTTTTTTAATAGGAGGGTTTTTATACCTACTTACCTTCTAGGGTAAGGCCTTATATACCTACCTACTGGAGGACCTATATACCTACCTAATAGAACAGGCTGTATATACCTACCTGCTGGGAGTCCTACATATCTATTAGGGGGCCCCTATATACCTTCCTTCCCACTGGGGGGCCTATGTACCTACCTACTTGGTGGCCCTATATGCTATCCTGTCTACTTGGGAACCCTATATTCCTACTGATTGGAGGGACTTTTTACCTGGGGACCATTTATACTTCCCAACTGGGGGAATCCTATATAACTACCTACCTACTGGGGGTTCTTTGTACCTTCTTACTGGCCGAGCCTTAAATACCTACTTACTGAGGTGACTCTATACCAATCCATCTCCTACCTAGCTACTGAGGGGAACACTCCTACCTACCTACCTACCTACCTACCTACCTACTGAGAGGGTCTATATAGCTACTTAATGGGGACTATATACCTCCCAACATACTGTGGGGAGCTTCATAATTAACTACATAGTAAGATGGCCTATATGCCTACTGAAGGGGCACATATACCCACTGAGGGGCTACCATGGGGGGACTTTATCTCATCACCTACTGAGTGGATCTGTATACTTACCGTGGAGGCCTATATACTTAGCTAATTACTGAGAGGCCTGTAAAGCTACCTAATAGGGACCTACTTATTTATCTCCCTATCTAATGGGGGGTTGTCTGCCTAAAGGGGGCATATATATATATATATATATATATAAATATATATATATATATAGATAGTATGGGGGGCTTACCTACCTAATGGGAGCTTGCATACCTGTATACCAAAGGAGGACTTTAATTGGAAAAGTCTGCCTACTCATCTGACTAATTTTGGGGGTATTACCTACCTAAACAGAGTGTCTACCTGTCTGCCTGCTAATTTGGATGTCTAGCCACTATATAGGGTGTGTACCTTTCAACTAGTGGCAAAAATGGGGGGCCTTTGATGGTCTGGGTGCACTTTCACTCTATGTGGTACAATTACTGTGTGGAGAACCAAAAA
>JAODAL010039614.1:0-37816 GCA_025379985.1 Phyllomedusa bahiana
CAAGCACTATGTGAGGAGATGGCGCCTTTTGATTTCCCAAGCATCTGGGTCGGGGGCTTAGGCAAACTGATCTTCCTCATCTTCCTCATCGACTCAAAGTCGCGCTACCTCTTTCCAAGGCACAGGTGAAGTCGGGTAACATCGGTGTTTAGGTATAACCTCCTCCTCCTCCTCCGCTGCCTCCGCACAGCTTCAACAACACAGCCTGGCTTGCCTGAGGTTGATGGACCCTGAGAGTGATATGTAGCACCTTGCACTTGCTCTGGACCCACGAAACCACTGCCTAATGAAGACGTTGAAAGTGGGTTGTACTGTCGGGCCTTGTGGATTTGACGGAGGGGGTGAAAGGACTCCGTGGTAAGCATTCTGTTGTCCGTTTCTCCTCCTCGTTCGCTGGCGGGGACCTGTTGTTTCTGTAGTGTCCTTCGACGTTCCAGAACTAGTGATCACCACAATGCTCATGCTGAACAAGCGGCATTGTCCGGCTACTGTCCATTTTGGTGGCTTCTTTCATAAAATGGCCAAGGATGGTGCAGTGCTTCTTTCACCTGCCTCCACTCTCGGTGGTTCAAACACCGGGTCCGTACGCTGCCTTGTAGGCCATGTGTTCACTTCGTACTGCGTTAATGGCAGTTGTGCTGCTGCCTCAATCGCTGGAGCATGTGGAGGGTGGTTGGGATTGGAATTCCAGCGTGGTTGCCACGTCAAAACAATGAGACGGGTTGGACGGGAGCCGAGCGACGCTGCAACGCTTAGCCCCAGGCGGGTTGATGCAGGGTGGCGAACGGCGGGGAGGATGTGCGAACTCAGACCTCGAGCCTTTTCAGAAGGCAGTCCGGACCGGGTTTAGCTCTTTAGAAATTTTGGACGACAAGGTTCATGACCATGTGCCAGGCAAGGGATTGTGCTCATAGCTACCGATCTTAAGGGCGGTGGCCAGCAGATTTCGCCCGTTTATCGACACCACCACCTTGCATGGCACATGGTTCTTTGTCACCAGCAAGCGCTCGGTTTCGTTGCTTAGAGCCGTCCACAGTCCTGACCTGTGAGTGTGGTAGGTCTCAAAGGCAGATTTATTCATCACGGACTAGGTTTTGTCTCTGGGCACGTGATTACACCAGAGTGGACCTTGGGGGGGGGGGGGGAATAAGATGCCATGCCCTTACCTCAGTTTTGTAGAGCGTGGCCGGCCTGAGAGCCCCGTCACCCCAGAGACATCAACCCTGCTCACCCAGCAGGCTGTCACTGAGTTATAGCGGACTTGGCAGTGGCTTACTAGGTCCATGTGTCGGTGGTGAGATGGACCTTTTCCGGACACTGATGCGACAACGCGCTCTTGAATTTTTTGATGACACGTGGCCTGGCAAGGGGCAGGGGACGGCTTTTCTGGCAAAGAAATGCCTGATCGGGCATCTTGTATTGGGTGCAGGCGGAGAGGGAGGAAGGGGGCCATGTCGTGGCGGTACCCATCTGTGTTACACCAGACGAGAAAGGCTACAATTTCCATGGCAAAAGCCTGGCTATGCCGGACTTTCAGGCGTTTGGCTTTTTGGGTATGGTTTGGGTTTTTTTTTTAAAGTGTTTTCTTATGTTACCAAACCTGGTAGAAAGAAGGCTGGCTGCTTGATGGCCGCTGTACGGCGTGCAGGTCGTCAAACTGGCGGAAAAGGAGGAAGGGGGTTGGATGGGGGTCCTCTGGTGGTTTGGCTCTGGTGGTACTCGGGGCGAAGGTGGAGGGCTGTGATGCGGGGAGGTGACTCCACTGGATCATGACTCTGAGAGAAATGGGAGGGGAAGGAAGGAACGCTTGGTGGTGGGGAGGAGGAGGAGGAGGAGGGAGGGGGAGGGAGGGAGGGGGGAAGAGGGTGTTGTGACTGTGGTTGGTAGGGCCCCGGCGTCGGTTCTGGCCTTTTTTGGCCAAGTGTTCCCTCAATTCAACTCATGCATTCGCTGCATGTGACTAGTCTTGTTGTGGTGGGTTATTACCCACTTAAGGTTCGTGCCTCTACTTATGCGTTTCGGCAAAGGCGGGCATTGTCTTCGCGGGGTGATTTAATGAGGCTTGCTCAATGTACGGCCCAGGATTGAGAGGTCCTTGGACCTTTTTGACGGGCGATAAGCGAGGAGGAGTCCCGGGGTTTGCGCTGACGTGGTTGGCGGAATCATATCAGCGGACTGAGGCGACGAACCTCTACCTTTTTGGGGGCGGGTAAGTTTTGAAATCTTCAAATCAGTCTGCATCCGCGTCCACTGAGAAGCGACTGCAAAGCAAATTATGCGGAAAAAAAAAAAGAAAAAATAAAAAAAAAGACCAGGATGGTTCAGCAATGTCGTCTTCATCTATCATCATCAACACAGGTGACTTGGTCGTCCCTGACCTTTCTGCATCAGAAGCTCTGCGGGCTACAAGAAAGGGGGCACTGCAAAGGCGTTTGCCGACCGGCCCGGGGATTTTTGCGATTTTTTGGACGGATTCCGTCACATTCCTCTGGTTGGCATCCTAGTTAATGGGAGTCAGAGAGCAGACTAAATATCATCTTGATCTTTTAACATGCCTTCTGACACCAACGCCATTTTGTCAATCAAGAGGTCTTCAGACAATGGATTATCCACAGTTGGTGGGTACACGAGTGTTGAACATTTGGGCTTGATTCATGTGGAGGATTGCTGATATGCTGATTGTCGACATTTGTGGCAGTTGTTTGAATGGGAAGAGGACTGGAGGGGGGTGGTTAAGGAATGCTAGATGCAGGTTGCATTAACACTGAATAGGACAGATTGGCGACGATTTTCGTACTTAGATTCAGGGCCTGAGCCCAGCGGGTTTGACTGGGCCTGACGGTCCTGCAAACTAGATCCGGCTGGCATGCGTGTTTGTCGCCAGGCATGTGGAGGTGCACTTCTCTCGTACCTCTAACTCATTGTGCTACCCCCATATTTTGTCGCTTACCACACTGCATTTGCCAATGTCAGAAATATAAAAATTTGAGAAGGGTATGGATTTTGTTTTGGAAAGGTCTCTTATTAAAAGGCGGCAATTCACAGCTATTCCTCAAATCCCTCTAATCAAAACAAAATTGCTGGAATTAAATTTAACTGCAAGGTGTCTATCAACAAAATATGGATTGGGCCACCAAAAAAAAACCACCAAAGTCCAAAAAAAAAAACGTATATGTTATGTTTTGGTTATTTATAATAAATGGTATTTTTTTTGAACCTTTCAATTTCACCGGGGTGATTTATTGGGTTGCTGGGTTTTAAGTTTTTTAACGTTGATGCTGCGTCAAATGAACTGTACTGGGTGCGCAAAAAGTCAAAAAACTCGTAATCTGTTATGTTTTGTTTTATACACGGTTATGTGTTTGCACCCTTTCAATTTAACCTGTGGTGAATTTAGTTTTGCATGTTTTAAGTATTTACGTAGATGCTGCGTCCAATGTACTGTACTGGGTGCGCCAAAAGTCAAAAAAAAAAAAACACGTTAAACTGTTTGTTTTTGTTATTATCAAACGGTTTATTTTTTGCTCCCCTTTTTCTTTTCTCCTGTGGTGAATTTTAGATTTGCTGTTTTAAGTTTACGTTTGATGCTGCGTCATGAACAGTAATGGGGGCGCTAAAAAAAGTCAAAAAACACGTAAATGTTTGTTTTGTAGATAATAAATGTTTTTTTTTTGCAGCTTTCAATTAACCTGTGGTGTTTATTGAATTGCTGTTTTAAGATTTTACGTAGATGCTGCGTCATATGAACAGTTATGGGTGCGCAAAAGTCCAAAAAACAAGTTAAACTGTTATGTTTTTTGATATAATAAACTGTATTTTTTTGCTCCTTTCAATTCACCTGTGGTGATTATTGATTGCTGGTTTTTAGGAGATTTACGATAGATGCTGCGGTCAATGGAACGTACTGGTGCGCCAAAAAGTCAAAATAACTCGTTAACTGATTATTTTTTGATATAAATAAACTGTATTTTTTTGCACCATTTCAATTCACCTGGTGGTGAAATATATAATTGCTGTTTTAAGATTTACGTAGAAGATGTCTGAGATCAATTTACAGTACTGGGTGCGCAAAACAAAAAGGTCAAAAAAAAAACACAGTATCTGTTATGTTTTCGTTTGGAATACACGGTATTTTTTTTGCACCTTTCAATTCACCTGTGGTTTTGGAATATAGAATTGCTGTTTTAAGATTAAGTAGAAAGATGCTGCGGTGGTCAATGACAGTACTGGGTGGCAAAAGTCAAAAAACACGTTATCTGTTATGTTTTTCGTTAATTTCGGTTATTTTTGTGCACATTTCAATCAATGTGGTGAATTCATGAATTGCTGTTTTAAGATTTACGTAGATGCTGCGTCAATGAACAGTTATGGGTGCCCAAAAGTCAAAATAAAACACGTAACTGCTTTGTTTTGATTTAATAAACGGTTTATTTATTTTTTTGCACCATTCTATTCAACTGTGGTGAAATATAGAATTGAATGTTTTAAGATTTACGTAGTTGCTGGGTCAATGTACAGTATCTGGGTGCGCATAAAGTCAAATATAAAATCTCGTAACTGTTATGTTTTGATATAATAAACTGTAATTTTTTGCTCTTTCTATTAACCTTGGGTGAATATAGATTTGCTGTTTTTAGATTTAAGTAGAAGATGCTGCGTCAATGAACTGTACTGGGTGAGGCGCAATAAGTCAAAAAAAAATCACGTTTCTGTTTTGTTTTCTTTTATGAAACGGATTTTTTTGCACCTTTCTATTCTCCTGATGGTGAATATAGTATTGATGTTTTAAGATGTACGTAGAAGCTGCTGCGGGTCATTGAACTGTGCTGGGTGCGCCAAAAGTCTAAAAACACGTAAACTGTTATGTTTTTGATTTAATAAACGGTATTTTTTTGCTCCTTTCACATTCTCCTGTGGATGTTTATATTGAATTGCTTGTTTTAAGATTTTTCGTAGGATGCTGCGTCAATGAACAGTATGGGTGCGCAAAAAAGTCAAAAAAAAACACGATCTGTTATGTTTTCGTTATATTACACGGTATTTTTTTGCACCTTTCAATCAAAAACCTGTGGGTGGATGATTAATAGAATTGCTGTTTTATGTTTTTAAGTAGTTGCATGCGTCAATGAACAGTACTGGGTGCGCAAAAATAAAAAAAAAAGTCAAAAAACAAGTTACTGTTATGTTTTGATATAATAAACGTATTTTTTGTCACCTTTCAATTCACCTGTGGTGGAATATAGTATTGCTGTTTTAAGATTTACGTAGATGCTTGCGTCAATTATACAGTTTCATGTGTGCGCCCAAAAAAGTCAAAAAAACACGTAACTGTTGATGTTTTGTACGTAGACACGGTAATAATGTTTGGCAACAAACAACCTGTTCTGCAGTGCTGACTACAAGATAGCTTGATTGTAATTTAAGTGCCAAGGTTGAAAATCATAAACCAGTCAAAGGTGTAAATGGGTTATAATTTGAAATACACCTATCTGAAATGTATACTGGATAATAAATGTGGTGTTTTTGCAGAGCTTAACAATGTGACCTGCTGTTACTAGTAATGTATGTTTATCCAATATAAGTTTAGGCTGCCCTCTATCCAGGAAATTACTTCAATAGCAATTTTAATAATTAGATATTCAACAACTACATTTCTAACATAAGTCTTGGTGTGAACTTTATCCAATGTTTCTTATAGATAGTGCTTGTCTGTGTTCGCCCCGCGGGGCCCCCCCACCCCCACCCCCCCCACACCCCCCCCTCCGCCCCTCGGCCGTGACAGTTTACACAGGTAGAGTGATGCTGCTTTCTTTAAATTTCTTAGCTAAACTACATAAAATCTTCAAATCTATATTATAACTTATTTGGAAGGTTCTATAGCTTATTAGCAAGAGGTTCTCTGTGCAAGAAATAGACTATTTTTCGCTGGGAAGCCTGTGTGGCTGTGTTGGCCTCAGGGCAGAGCGCAAGGTCCTTTACCTATGAGGATCGCTTTGAGAGACATGAGGCTGATTCTGGGAAACGCTGTTCTAGGTAATAAGTGGTCATGTGTTTTTTTCCTGCCATTCGCTCATACTTACACTTCCATAGTCATTGGACGTCGCTCACACATATCACCGGATCGTTTTCTTTATATGATTTGCGGCAGACAAAAATGTCTGGGTTGAGCCGAATTAAATAGGCGAGTGCTTATGTGTGGTTTGCCGCTGTGTGGATCCGTTTTCTGTTCGCAGGTTAGGGATTTTTTGGCGAGCATACATGTTTTTTCCTTGGCAGTGTGGTATTAGCGGGGCGTGAGTTTTTGGGCTTATAGTACATGGTGTCAATTTGTCTTGAGGTTATGGTTTGGTGTTATTGTGTTCATTTGTTCTATGGGTCTGTAGTTGTATGTTCTTTGTTGTTAGTTGGTTTGTCGGGATGGTTATTGGCAGTTGTTAATCTGTGAGTGGTTGTCGGAGTAGGTTGTGGTATGGTATTGTGTGAAGTGGGTAAGAGGTATGGTGTTGTATGGTATGAGAGTTTTTTGTGTGGGTTGTTGTGTTGTACTTGGGGGTGGTCTGTGGTGTAAGGTGTATAGGACAGGTCTCTGAGGGTCACTGTTTCTTATTTTGGTTGGTACTAAACAGATACTGTGTGGGTAAATATTGTGTTATATCTTTTATTGGGACAACATGGAAGATATGACTCCGATAAAATGTAAAATAGTGTACAGCTTGTATAACAGTGTAAATTTGGTGTGCCCTCAAAATAGCTCAAATAATCTCCCCAAAAAAAATGGGGGAAACTAGCAAGAGATACCAATGAGTGACTTTTTAATGGTCTTCTATATTTACTATTTTGCCTTAGGCAAACTTTAAAACTATATTAGTTCTCAATATATAAATGCACTAAAACTTAACTTGTTTTATGTATAACACTTATTAACCTCGTTTACCACCACTATTTAAAAACTGATTTCTAACCTCTCAATTTTTCCTTTCTTATTGTGAAGGGATTAACATCTTTTTCATGTGATAAAGTTGGTGGACATCAAAATATTAAACAGGGGGGAACCTTATTTATACAGTGTTTACTAACTCCAAAAAAGGGATCCAAAACATCCTACGAGTGGCAATCATCCTAATCCGATGGACATTAAAACATATAAGGTTTCCTTGTGAGGCCTCTGCTAGCGGGTTGGTGGTATGGTGACACTGTAGGTAAGTGGTTGTAAGAGGAAAGGAAATCACAAATTTAAAATATCATGCTGAACCCTACCCAACATGTTTCTAACATCTATAGGCTTCATCTGGGGGAATAGAGGTCCGGTCCCATGTGGTTTTTAGCTTTCATTTCCTTTTTTATCATCTTAGGTACACACCCTTTTCTGGTGCTCACCAATTTGGCCATCCCAGAGATTCATCAGATACCCCATATCCCCCATTTTTCTCTTCTCTTGCTTTGCTTACTGAATCTATTTTAATGCTGCTGATGCGTTCTTATAAACACATTCCTCAGGCAAATTTCACCATGTCACTTAGGGGATTGAGCACTTTCTTACCATGCCATCCCGCCAACCACACACTGTAAATTGGTCATTTCTGCTCTATCTGTTTAGGACTCTGTCCCTAATGGTACTCACCAATTTATTTGTGTTTGTCTGCGTGGCTCTCCTTGTTTGGGTATAAGCAGAAAGGTTTTTACTTTTTTTTACAGCCAACACTATAACTTTGTCACTTTCCATAAACCTTTTCTCATCTATGTCTTAATATGCATATTCAGTGGAGTGATTAGTTTTGCTCATTATTACTGTACAATGCTAAATCTTTGTCCCTCACTTAAACATTATTCTCCTCTGTATTATATTATAATTATTCATTTTTTATAAAGCTTCAGACCTTGTGATTAGCCAGCACCCTTCCATACCGTATTTCACCTCCCACTTTCCCACTAATATTCTTCTTACAAGTCTCAGCTGGTTTACATAATTTTCATTTTCGTTACAATGGAAAATATATGCAGAAATGCTTTGTACATTCATGCTCTATTGTTTTTGCACTTATATTGTATGCTAGATTGTTAGAAAAAACATTTTTTGTTTACATAATAGATAGTATTTTACTACCGATCTTCGATTCTTAGTTTCTTCAGCTTAGGTAGGGTTTTTTATTTTTTTAGTTTTTGTTGCTATACTTGTCTTTATGCAATATATTAAAATATATCCAATTTGTTTTTAATAGAAACTGTCGGCCTCATGTAGATAATAATTATAATCATTGCAAAATACTGGCAAAGTGAAGGACAAGGAGGGGCCAGATGGGGCTGGAGGAGGATAAAGGAAGAGAGGGAAATAAATAAACAAAATAACAAAACAATATGTTTATTGACTCTGGTGCTCCTATTGTCATAAATTCACCATGCTTGTACAACTGACCATACTTTATCACATATTTTATGTTTCTTCAAAATTATATGGGGATAATCAGAGGATTATATAAATGCTGATAATTAATAGCTTCATTTAGTGTCTATTTGGGGGGCATTGTATTGAGTCTTTATATCACTATCTTGCCTCTTCCTGTAATATAACGATATCCAGATCGCCCTTTTCCTTTCCCAGAGCACTTTTTCACAAACTAATGCACCAAATTTTAGCAACTCTATTTCAAACAATTCTTTGGACTCTGCCAATAAAATTTATTCTTGAAAAACACAAGATAGGTGCACACTGAAAGGCAATATATACATCTATTACATATAGCCTGTGGCACACTAAAGACTAATAAAACTCATGGCATATATAATATGGTAATGCAAATTACTGCCAAGGAAAATTGAAAAAACCTGGGACTCTTAGTTTACAGTATTTGATAAAGAATTGTATTAAGCTCAACTTCCCCTTTCTTCCCATAGCCTTGAGCTTTTTCACTCTTATGCACCAAATTTTAGCATCTTCAGATCGTTCATGCAATAGGTAGTTCAGCAATCGAATATAGCTGTATTGATGGTTCTCAATTGCAACTGTCAGTCACGCTGCCCACATTGCATTGTGGGCATCGTGACGTCACCAGACAAAAAAGGGATGCTCTATTTCCAGCATCGGGGGGCGGTTCTGGTAGGAATAACTGTACCGGCTCTGAAGCGCCGTTACTTGCGCCACGCATGCGGTCAGAGAAGGAGCTCACTCCTGCTGCCCGCAGCTGCGATGTTCCGGAAATCGGATGGTTAATACCCCGAAGGCCGGATGCTCACGCCGGAGTGGGGGAATGCGGCATGATGACAGCGGGTAATATACCGCTGGTTCCATGCCGCGTTCTTGAGCGTTTCCGACTGTGAGCGGTGCAGATCGCTTGACGTACTCATACGGGCCAATTTGCGGGAACCCTACCGATCCATTGATATGCGTAAGGCAAATGTCGGTTAAGGGGTTAAGTGTTAAATATTCTTGGAAAAAAGAGCTAAAACCTTCTATAAACATACCATTAAATAAAATCATTAACAACGCGTTTGTCGCCGAGACCGACGCTACAACAGGAATTGGGATATAGAGAATTGCCGGGAAATAAAGTAATTCAAATTCTGTAAGCGTTTCTCATTGGTCGGCATAAAATAACTAATCAGAACAGGAGCGACAGTGTCCCATTAAAACCTATGGAGAACTATTGACTAATCAGAATAGGAGCGACAAGGACCCATTATAACCTATGGAGAAGTCAGAAACAATCAAAATCAAAGGCGGGACAGTTCAAAATACAGTAAAAATGCAGAAAAGAGCTGATTGTTGAGCTAGCGGGGGCTTGGCTATCCCGGCCAATCAGAGCGCGAGCTACTTTCTCATAGAGTTCTATGGGAAAAGAAATGCAGAGCGAGCTCTGTTTGTGATGGGCTAAGTTAAAAGAGGCGCGGTTATTTGGACCAATGGGAGAGCGAGCGATGCTCTTATGGGTTTTCTAATGCAATCTGGAATAAAACTGTACATTGCCGAAATCAATGATAAGACTACAGAAGTTGTACCGATCTGTATATAAAATGAACAATAATATAGGGGTAAAGAAAAAAAAAATATTAATTCAATAAAATCATGTTTATTTCTTTATTTTCGTTAGCCAAGGATCAATAGTATGGGTGTAACAAAAATAAAGAAATAAACATGATTTTATTGAATTAATATTTTTTTTCGTTACCCCCATATTATTGATCATTTTATATACACATCGGTACAACTTCTGTAGTATTATCATTTGATTTCGGCCATGTACAGTTTTATTCCAGATTGCATTAGAAAACCCATAAGAGAGTCGCTCACTCTCCCATTGGTCCAAATAACCGCGCCTCTTTTAACTTAGCCAATCACAAACAGAGCTCGCTCTGCATTTCTTTTCCCATAGAACTCTATGAGAAAGGAGCTCGCGCTCTGATTGGCCGGGATAGCCAAGCCCCCGCTAGCTCAACCAATCAGTTCTTTTCTGCCTTTTTACTGTATTTTGAAACTGTCCTGCCTTTTGTATTATGATTGGTCAATATTTCTCCATAGGTTATAATGGGTCCCTGTCGCTCCTATTCTGATTGGTCAATACTCCTCCATAGGTAAGAATGGGCCACTGTCGCTCCTATTCTGATTGGCTGGTTTATGCCGACCAATGAGAAGAGCTTAAACAGTTTGAAATAGTGAAATTCACGGCAAGTGTCAAAATCCCAATTCGTGATTTAGCGCCGGTCTCGGCGACAAACGCGTTGTTAGGGATTTAACTGATTTATTTTTAGAGAAGGTTTCAGCTCTTTATCTGATAATGTTTTACACTTAATAAAAATGATTTTTTTATTCATGCTCCATGCCGCACAGCGCTGAGTGCCGAGATTGCATTGCACCGATCTCTCCATAGACTACAATGGGAGAAGTAGCTCGCGCTCTGATTGGCTGGGATAGCCAAGCCTCCGCAAGTTCAACCCATCAGCTCATTTCTGCATTTTTACTGGATTTTGAACTGTCCCGCGTTGGATGTTGATTGGTTCTAACTTCTCCAGAGCTTATAATGGGTCCCTGTCGCTCCTATTCTGATTGGTCAATAGTTCTCCATAGGTTTTAATGGGACACTGTCGCTCCTATTCTGATTGGCTGGTTTATGCCGACCAATGAGAAACGCTTTCAGAATTTGAATTACTGTATTTCCCGGCAATTTCGAATATCCCAATTCCTGATGTTGCGCCGGTCTCGGCGACAAATGCATTGTTAGTGATTTTATTAATGTATGTTTAGAGAAGGTTTCAGCTCTTTTTCAGAGAATATTTTACACTTAATAAAAATTATTTTTTTAATCATACTCCATGCCGCACGGCGCTCAGCGCCGAGATTGCATTGCGCCGATCTCTCCATAGACTACAATGGGACAAGTAGCTCATGCTCTGATTGGGTGGGATAGCCAACCCCCCCGTAGTTCAAACCAATCTAGCTCTTTTCTGTATTTTTTAAATGTATTTTGAACTGTCCCCCCTTTTGTTTTTTGATTGGTTATATTTCTCCTTTAGGATTGAATGGGTCCCCTGTCGCTCCTATTTGATTGGTTTGTTTGTGCCAACCAATGAAAAGAGCTTAAAAAAATTTGAATTACTGTTTTTCCCCGGCAATTCTCTATATCCCAATTCCTTATGTAGCGCCGGTCTCGGCGACAAATGCGTTGTTCGGGATTTAATTGATTTATGTTTATAGAAGGTTTCAGCTCTTTATCTAATAATGTTTTGCACTTAATAAATTATTTTTTTTTTTTTTATCATACTCCATGCCGCACGGCGCTGAGAGCCGAGATTTCATTGCGCCGATCTCTCCATAGACTACAATGGGACAAGTAGCTCTTGCTCTGATTGGCCGGGATAGCCAACCCCCCGCTAGCTCAGCCAATCAGCTCTTTTCTGCATTTTTACTGTATTTAGAACTGTCCCGCCTTTGATTTTGATTGGTCAAAACTTCTCCATAGGTTATAATGGGTCCTGTCGCTCCTATTTCTGATTAGCCGAGTTCCCTTGCCCCCGCTAGCTAACCAATCAGTCTTTTCTGATTTTTACAGTATTTTGTAACTGTCCGGCCTTTGAATTTGATTGGTCCATACTTCTCCCTAGGTTTTAATGGTTCAACTTTTCGCTCCTATTCTGTTTGACGGTTTATGCCGACCAATGAGAAGCGCTTCAAAAAATTGAATTACTGTATTTCCGGCAATTTCCAAAGATCCTAACTCTTGATGTAGCGCCGTTCTAGATTTTTGGAAGTGATTTTATTTATGTATTTTTTTTTTTGAGGTTTGAGCTCTTTTTCTGATAATGTTTTACGCCCTTTATTAAAAAAGGCGGATTTTTTTTTGGAACAAAATACCATGCCGTCGGAGCTGAGAGCCGAGATTTCTTTTGCAATCTTCTATATGTTTCCTCTCATGTTCGTTCTCGCTTTCACTTCGCCTCCGCCGGGCATTTAGACCAGAATCAACCGGTTCCCTGTCGGAGCTCCCGAGCGCTGCAATGCGCCGCACTTTGCCGACTCGCCGATGTCCCATGCCTCGGAGTTTTCGAGCGCGCTGCGTCCCGCCCCGGAACGCCTACACTGCGCCCACACCGCGCCAATTGCCCGCTCCTTCATGCGGGGCACAGCTGAAAGTGGTGAACACTCCGCCTAACATGGCATCCCTGCGTCCGACAGCGGATTCGGGCCGGGGAGGCGCAGGTTACGCCAAAAAACAGGCGAAAAGCCCGTTCATACATGTCACCCTTAATGTCCAAAACAACATTTACACAACTTCAAAAAATATTTGCTATTGCTTTATTAAAAAGTACAGATACATATGACCTGCAATGCACTCATCTCTCTGGCATGTCTGCCAGAGTCCTTAGAAGCGGAGTAGACTAATCCAAGTGCGGTAAGCATGTGCAGTGTGAACCACCTTCTAGGAAGCCATGAGCACAGAATGAACCTTCTTCTTTGATGGGCATGATGCATTTGTACGACTGGGAGGAGGTCGGTTTAAATTTAGCCACCTGCGGATACATGTTATAAGACTGGAGGTATAGGATTTATAAGAAGATTGCTATTGAGCTGCAGCATGGGGGACAAAACCATACAGCGGTTTAACAAATCAGGTCTCACTCAGAACAGGCCTCTCCATAGTCAACCAAAGAGGTTGAGTGCATGTTCTCAGCATCATATCCAGAGATTGTCTTTTCAAAATAGACGTATGAGTGCTGCCAGCATTGCTGCAGAGGTTACACTGCATGCACACTGCATCAAATTGGTCTGCATGGCTGTTGTTGAAGCCTCTTCTAAAGATGATGCACAATAATTTCCACAGTTTGCTGAAGACAAGCAGACTAAGGACATGGATTACTGAAACCATGTCCTGTGGTCTGATGACACCAAGATAAAGTTATTTGGTTCAGATGGTGTCAAGTGTGTGTGGTAGCAACCAGGTGAGGAGTTCAAAGACAAGTGTGTCTTGCCTACGGTCAAGCATGGTGGTGGGAGTGTCATGGTTTGGTGCTGCATGAGTGTTGCTGGCTGTAGGGAACTACAGTTCATTAAGTACATTTATTGTGACATACATTGTTAGAGATGTTGCCCCTGTGGTCACAGCTTTGCCCCCAAATAATTTGGAGGCCATTCCCTAGCCTGGAAATAATGAGATCAGATGTGAGGTTATGTATGCAGGTTCTGATGGAGGCAATTTCTATTTTCAGAACAAATTCAGGACTTACAAATTTTTCCTGCAGTGTTTTGCATATTTACAATTTTTTTGTGTCTAAAGTCATTTTCAATAAATATATTTTACACTGACAAGCAAAATGGTAACAATGGTTTGAACTTGTGACTTTCAGGCTCATATCTCATATCCTACAGCTTTGTACATGAGGCTACTGTAATTTTATATACAGTCATCTTACCATCTTATACAAAATTTGACTTGCCCAAATATTTAGCATCTGCTTAGTTACAGTTTTGCTCCTAAAAATCAAAGTGTTAAATTTTTTATTTATTTTGTTAGTATTTGGGAAATCCTCCTTTGGTTTTCAATTTTTGCCTGAAAACCTTCTGGACTCTGAATCGGATTCAAGCACATCTTGACCAAAATCTGATTTCCCGGTCTTTCTACACATTCCAATGTGGTGCAGACTGGACTTGGATACAAATTTCAGTTTTTCTTCAACTTACCCACAAGTGTTCAAAGATCAAAACATTGTTACCTTTTGCTTGTAAGTGTCTGTTCTACCTAAATAGCTTGATTATTGTATCATAAGGTGATAAACAGCCTGATGTTACCATTTTACTATAGTAAATTTATTACTTAAACATGCGCCATGTATGAGGGAGTCAGGAGTCGGAGTCAGGAGTCGGAGTCGGGAGTCGGATTTGGAGGTTTGGGAAATTGAGGAGTCGGAGTCGGGGCTTCGGCTTGCCGACTCCACAGCCCTGGTTAGGTGCAGTATATCCCAGTCACTATGGATTTTTTATGTATACCCCTTCACCACAGATCAACTATGTGTAATCCCCTGTTTACAAGTTGGCTTATTCAGGCCTCACTATTTCTGGTCATAAACCACTAAGTCATAAATCACATTTATTGAGGGTAACAGGTTATCTCCAAAGCAGTGAATTTTGACATCGGGGTCTAGAGTCTTATCTATTTCAAAGGATGGCCAGACCCTTATCTGTTCATTCAACCCTATCATCCCTCCAATCCACAATACAATGGGTCAAACAAGAGACATATACAAATAGGTATTTCTCGTCTTTCCCCTTATCCCCTATCCAGCCAGTCAAGGACAACAAATTACCCTAATGAACCAATGGGCAGCTCTGAAACCTGAATGGATTTCTCAGGTTTTAAAAAATATGGTTTCAATAGGAAACTGGGTTCACAGCGTGGGGTTCAGCTACCAGATGAGCTGCATCGCAATTTCTTCCTTGCCCCAAGACAGTAGATGATCTACATTGTAAGATTTCTCTCTTTTTGTTTTATAACTGTATTGCATCTCTGTACTGTATGTCACCTTATTTTATCTTTATGTTTGCATTCTGTAAGCATTGTACCTTTCCTCTATTAAAGCCTAAAACTTTAATAAATTTGGTCCTTTTATGCTTTAAGAATGCATAGCCTTGATTATAATGTTTAACCCTGTGACTGTTGGAGAGCAGTGTGTTAGTGTTTAACCCTGTGACTGTTGGAGATCAGTGTTTGATTAGAGTGTTTTAACCCTGCAAGTACCAGTGAGCTGCGTTTGTTGGTGACGGAATCTTTCTCCCCCAATTGATTATTGATTTCTAGTGGGACAGTGAGGGAAGCGTATATTTTGTGGTGCCTGGAATGTGTTGTGGTGTGATTTATGCATAATTTGCTACATGAGTGGAAGGTGAGTGAAAATAAGATTGAGTGGAAATAAATTAACCCCTTTATAGTGGCCCTATATCACATGCTGGTAAGTGTGTACATGACAATATCTATGCTCATTTTTACAGTATATTACAGCACATTATATCTATGTACACTCTTACAGTATGTTACAGTATAAGATACCCATGTACAATCTTACAGAAATATACAGTACATTTTACCTATGTACACTCTTAGAGTAACATACAGTACATTATACTTACCTACTTTCTTACACTAACTTAACTTATATTTTATCAAAGCTATGTACACTTACATTAATATGCAGTACATTATACCTGTAAAAGAAAAATGTGTTATGTACAGTATATCCCAGTCACTATGGATTGTTTATGTATACCTCCCTTATCACATTTCTATTACGTGTATTCTGCTGTTTACAAGTTGGCTTACTCAGGCATTATTAATTCTGGTCATAAACCGCTGTGTCTCATTTATTGAGGGTAACAGGTTATCGCCAAAGCAGTGACTTTTGACATGCGGGCCTGGAGTCTTATCTACTTCAAAGAATGGTCAGACTGTCATCTGTTACAGTACATTACACCTATGTTCACCCTTTCAGTATATTACAGAACATTATACCTATGTACACCCTTTCAGTATATTACAGAGCATTATACCTACATGGGAAACCAGAAATTTACATAAACTAAATAAAAAGACACATATGCATGTTTTTGTATCTGATATGAAATCAGAATAAACCTTACCTGTTTTAGATCAATCAGGATTACCAAAATGGATATCCTTCCACAAGCTTCTTCCAATAGTTGGGAGGAATTTTGGCCCATTCCTCCTGACAGATCTGGTGTAACTGAGCCATGTTTGTAGGTCATCTTGCTCACACCTGACTTTTCAGCTTTCCCCATAAATTTTCAAGAGGATTGAGATCAGGACTTTATGATGGCCACTGTAAAAAATTGACTTGGAAATCAAACCAGTTTGGCAGTAGGCTTC
Organism: Phyllomedusa bahiana; assembly: GCA_025379985.1. Classification (NCBI taxonomy): domain Eukaryota; kingdom Metazoa; phylum Chordata; class Amphibia; order Anura; family Hylidae; genus Phyllomedusa; species Phyllomedusa bahiana. The sequence continues at coordinate 16,365 of JAODAL010039614.1, forward strand.
GGGTCATTGTCCATTTGGAAGACCCATTTCCGCCCAAGCTTTAACTTCCTTGCTGATGACTTGAGATGTTGCTTCAGTATTGCCACATAATCTTCTATCCTCATGATGCCATCTATTTTGTGAAGTGCACCAGTGCCTTCTGCAGCAAAACAACCCCACAACATGATGCTACCACCCAGGACCGTTTCTAGGCTAAATTGCACTCAGAACGAGGTGAAGAAATCCTCCCCCCCAGTAAAATAATGCCCCACAATGCAACACAGTGCTTCACCAGATAACTGCCCCCTGTAGCCATGTAATACCCACCTGTAACCAGAAAGTAGCACCAGTACCCACGATAGTTGCCCCTGTAGCCAGATAGTTGCCTCTGCAGCCATGATAGTTGCCCCTGTAGCCATGTAATACCCCCCTGTAGCCAATGTCCTCACTGTAGCCAGTGTCCCCCTTGTAGCCAGTGTCTCCCTTGTAGCCAGTGTCCCCGCTGTAGAAAGTGTCCCCCTTGTAGAAAGTGTCCCCGCTGTATAAAGTGTCCCCTCTGTAGCCAGTGTCCCCCTTCTAGCCAGTGTCCCCTGTAGCCAGTGTCCCCTGTAGCTAAGGATTTTAAAATAATAAAAACTTATCTTTCCAGGATCCCCGCAGCGCGTCCAGGTCCCGGGGGGTCAGTGTAAGCAGCGTGGCGTCCTCACGCCGCTTACACTCAGCTCCCGGGGCCTCCTGGGACACACAGGAGCCGAGACTGAGCGTCACCGGGGGCGTGGTGAAAGCCGTGCGCCCCCTGCGACGCTGCTGTGTATGTATCGGCGCTCTGACTGAGCGCTGATACATACAGGGGAGGAGACAGGAGGGGAGCGATCCGTCCTGCCTCCTCCCTGTACCAGCAGCTATATTAAGTGTATGCAGCTGCCGGCAGAGTCAGAGGCTAACCGCGGGGCGAGCGAGGAAGGTGGCGACCACTTGGCTGAGGGGAGCATGGGCGCCCGCCTCGCCCGCCCATAGGAACGGCCCTGCTGCCACCCCAAGTTTCACAGTTGGCATGGTGTTCTTAGGCTTCCAAGCTTCTCACTTTTTCCAACAAAAATAACGATGCTCATTACAGCCACACAGTTACATTTTAGTTTCATCAGACCACAGAACATCTTCTGAAATGTAGGTGTAGGTTCCTGTGTGCATTTGCAAACATTAATCAGGCTTTTAGATGTTTCTTTTGGAGTAATGGCTTCTTCCTGGAAGAGTGGCCTTTCAGCCTATGTTAATAGGGTACTTGTTTCACTGTGGAAAATGACACAATCTTACCAGCTTCCACCAGCATCTTCACTAGGTCTTTTGCTTTTGTTCTTGGGTTGATATGCACATGTCAGACCAAAGCATGTTCATCTCTGAGACACAGAACCCGTCTCCATCCTGAGCGGTATGATGGCTGTACATTTCCATCTTGCTTGTACTTGTTATAATTGTTTACAAATGAACAAGGTATCGGGAAAATTTTGCACCCAAGGATTTTTCCCAGTTTTGGGTGCAAGTCCACAATTCTTTTTCCTGATATTGTTGGCTGATTTCGGTAGACTTTCCCATGATGTTACACACAGAAGCAGTGTGTTTCTGGTGTTAATTAAAATACATCCACAGTTGTGTCTCTAATAAACTCAGATGTTACTAATAAACCTATCAGAAGCTTCGAAAGACTTGACATCATTATGTGGACTGTCCCAAATTGTTTAAAGGCATAGTAATCCTAGTGTATGTAAACTTTTGACTTTGCAGAAAGTATTAAAAATGCCTTAACATTCTCTCTCTCTCATTGTTCTGGCATTTGGTAAATATAAATAATTTCATTAATCCTATTTGACCTAAAAAGGTTTATTCTGATTTCACTGTCAAATAAGTGAGAAAAATATGTATGTGTCTTTTTGTATAGTGTATGTAAACTTCTGGTTTCAACTGTATATATACTCTTACAATATATTAAATATATTACACCTTGTACACCATTTCTTTACCTTACCATGTATTACACCTATGGTACACTCTTACAATATATGACAGTACATGTACACAGGGCTGCCAATAGAAATTTTGGGGCCCCATACAGCCAAAGTGCCTGGCCCCTCCCCCATGTCCTGCCCCAACACGCCCCTTCCAGCACCACCCATTCACTGCTGTAGCCCCACCCCCTGTCACTTTCCTCATTTAGAAATTTCCTAATTTGGAAAATAAAAACTTGTTTTGGGCCAAAAATTTTTGAAGCCTGCCACCACGCCAAGGTAGACTCTTTGACAGGGCCCTACTCTACTCTAACTTTTAATGTACTTGGAAACTTGAAAAATAAGTACTTAAAAATAAAAATAATGTCATGTTGCGGGAGTTTTTTTTTTACGGAAATTCCCAATCCTTTGGTATAAATAAATGTGTTCTCTGTATTCCACAGTTGATACGCATTCCGCCAATACCAAACATGTAGGGTTTCTGTTATTGTTTCGGACAATAAAAAAATTAAGTTTACTATTTTTGAAATTCGCACCGAAACACCTTTTTATGCGGGAAATAACTTTTTTGTATTTAACACCTACAGACCTGAGAGAGGCAGAAATTTTTGTGGGCTGAAGTGTACTTTTTATTGCTACCAGTTTGGAATACATGCCACTTTTTGATCGATTTGATTCAAATTTTAGAGGACGTGAAATTACCAAAAAACTGCAATTTTTTTATTTGGAATTTTCTTCTACAGTGTTCCGTGTATGGTAAATGTCTCCAACTTCATCGGACAAAAACCAAAGCCAGAAAGTGGCCGTTTTTTCTCCAATGAAACAGCTGCGGTATTTGTCACGTTTGTACAAAAAACCGTGGGTTTCACTTTCTCGTTTTTTTTGCCGTCACCCATACAATTGTATTGGAAGACGGAAAAGAAAACTAAAAGCTCCAGCTATTATAGAACATGTTGTATAATATACCTGCGCCGAAAGACGAGCAGAGAAAAGACGAGCTGTGGAGACGCAGCGCGTCTTTCCTATTGTAGTCTATAGGGCTGCAGGAAAGGAATCGAAATCTTCGGCGCTTTAAAAAAAAAAAAAAAAAAACGAACCGAAAGATACGATTGTAAAGCTGTGGCAGTGGAAAACATAGCCTATGGGATATCTAAAAGTTAATATTTTAATAATTGGACTTTTTCAGATGGGGCAAAAACACCAAATATGGATAACAAATAGTATTTATCTATTTGGAAAATGGCAAAAGGGTGGTGATATCAACTTTTAAGGGTATGTTCCCCCGGCGTCTTGCCTCCATATAAACATCCGCTTTTCTGATGCGTCTCTGGTTCCATCAGAACGGACCCAGAGACGGATCTAACAATTAGCAGTGAGATTATCACTGTGGGCAATGACAGACACACAGCGGCGTTCACATGAGAGATCGCCGCTGCGTGTTTGCATCGCGCCTGTCGGGTCCGCTTTTTGGATGCGATCAAAGAATTGAATGTCACTTCTTTGATGGCATCCACAAGACGGACCCGACAGGCGCGATGCAAACACGCAGCGGCGATCTCTCATGTGAACACCGCTGCGTGTCTGTCATTGCCCACAGTGATAATCTCACTGCTTATTGTTAGATACGTTTCTGGGTCCGTTCTGATGGAACCAGAGACGCATCAGAAAAGCGGATGTTTATACAGAGGCAAGACGCCGGGGGAACATACCCTCAGTCTTTGTTCACACGGCTTATTCAAGAAAGTTTAATTGCGGGACGGATTTCGCCCACAATTACGCCGTGTGTACGGGGGCAGGGGACCGGCAGCTCGCCGGGCCCCCTAGACATTCATTATTTTTCAGCATGTATTCACTGCTACTAATGACATGTCAACTTTCTTCCCGCTCGCTCCGTATTCGCGAGGCTGGAGGAAGGCCCTAATCCATAGTTTCTCTATGAGAAACTGTGGATTACCGTAATGACTGGGACGATTTGCACCGTATTTGCGCGCAGTACGGCGCGGAATACGGAACCAAATCCGTCCCAAATCACCGGGGGGAACATAGTCCAAGACTTTTTTTATTTTTTTACACTTTAAATTTTTTTTTTTCACATTCCTTTGAGGTCCCCCTCCTGTGCCTGTGTGTGGAGTGAGAGAGGGCTCCTTTTTTCTCACTCACACACACCCCCACATAGCCGAGGAGGGGGCCCTCTCAGCCACTCACTAACGGCCCTCATGTATGGCTGAGTGCCATTTTTGTGGGGGCAAACCCTTCCTCCCCCCTGGCCGTGTGGGGCATTCACAGGTGGGCCAGCCAGAACCGTGGGGGGCCAGCCAGAACCGTGGGGCCACTCTTTCACCCAACCGGGCCCCCCAGGGAAACCATGGCCAAACCAAACCGTGGGGGCCACCAGAACCGTGGGGGCCCCCCCTTTACCCACCCGGGCCAGCTAGAACCGTGGGGGGCCCAGCCAGAACCCGGGGGCCCCCCTTCACCTACCTGGGCCACCAGAAACCCAGCTGTTCATGTGGTAGGGGCCACCCCTTTTCCCCCTTCTGGCTGGCCCGGGTTGGGTGAAGGGGTCCCCCCCCCCATGGTTCTGCTGGCCCAGGTGGGTGTAAGGGAGGCCCCCCACCTTTTGGACTGGCCCAGGTGGGTGAAGGGGGCCCCCAAATGGTTCTGGACTTAGCTGGCCGGGCACCGCAACCGGGTAAAAGCTGCTGAAAGGAGGTCCCGGCCCCGGCACAGCTGCTGCGCTCAGCGCTTCAGTAATAAACCTACTTACATAATCCCTGCGCCCCTGACACGCTGGAGCCGGGGCCAGGGCCTCCCTCTCCCTGCCGCCGCCGCTGTGTGACCAGCGGGCATCCAGAACGATTTGAATCCGTGAAGCTCCGCCCCGAGGGGGTGGGGCCTCATGGATTCAAATCGTTCTGCATCCTGCCCACAGCCACAAACAGAGGAGGAGGTCCCGACCCCGGCTCCAGCATGTCAGCGCGCAGGGATTATGTAAGTAGGTTTATTACTGAAGCGCTAGCGGGAGCAGCTGTGCCGGGAGAAGCGGGCCCCCCCCCAGCACCGCCCCCAACCCTGCTACAGGGGCCGGCCGGGCACAGTAAGTTTTTGGCAGTGCCGCAGCGGAGGCGGAGCGCAGCGGTGCAGGGAGCACGGCCCCCTCCCCCGCACCGCTGAAAACTCGCCCGCCGCTACCAGCGGGCCCTATGTAAGCGCGGCGCTCGTTTGCGCCGTGCTCTAACAAATGAAAAGATGTATGAAATAAGGGCCTGCCTTCAAAGCGGCCCCTTAATTTCTCCGGGCCCCCTTTCAGGTAGTTTCCGGTTGTACCCCCTGTACGGCGGCCCTGTATGTACACTTACAGTATATTACGGTACATTCTGCTTATGTACACTCTGACTGGATAACACAGTACAATATATCTATGTACACTCTTACAGTATATTACAGTACATGCTACAGTACAATGCTATAGTAAACTGTTTTAGAGGTGATATAAATCTGATAAAAAATGTGACAATAACTATATTTTTTGAAGATATGTATTATGTTATGTAAAATTGCTTAATACATCCATTATTTCACATCATTAAATAGGCGTTTAACTTTTGAGTGAAGTTCTGTGATCATATATCTTATATATTAAAGGGTTTGCTGTTTTGTACCTATAATATACATATGTTAGCCTCTCATAATGCTTAAAGGGGTTTTGCCACGAAGTAAAATTGACGTGAGAAGTTTGAAAATTAAATAATAAACATTTTCACCATTTATCATTATTAAAAATTCTGCACCATTTTTGTTTCAGCTGCTCCTTTAGTTATCCATTGTTTACAGCTCATCTCCAGGGGATACAACCAGGGCTGAGAGCTCCTCAGTCCTGGTCCCACATGCTCGACATCAATCTCTCCTCTCAGGCAGCTACTGAGTGTTCAAACCCCAGGTGCTGTCATTATACTCCTGTCCTCTGTACTATTTAGTATTTAGTCAAGCAGTGCAAAGAAATAAAAAAGAAACCTCAATCAGGTCTGTGCATTGATAAAGAAGAATAAAATCCACAGGTTTGGTTCTGCAGGGATTTGAACCAAGGACCCTTGTGCCTGGAGGCAAAAGTTTTACCTCTGAGCTACAATGTAGCTACTCCCAGCTCTATACATAAACAGACCTTTCTGTGACTACAGAGAGGAAAGGCCCGGTGATGTCATCCTGCTAGGTCACATGATATGCAATTCAAACAAATCACACACGCCCCCTTCTGAGCACACAGAGCTGAAGAGCTGGATACAGGAGGCATGAAATGAGATCGTGGCAAAACCCCTTTAAGAATGAACCTATAATTTTGCTTGTACTAAGGAAAAGGCAGTTACTGCTCTTTCATGTGACAAATAGGGTTTTCATTGGAATTATGCTTAATTTGTTTAAATGGTAGACAATAATGCACATAATATTAATAAGATAACATTTCATGTGTAGGATGTTGATGCTCGTACTTTTTAATTGCGCATGATGATCTTTTTAGTGAAATGGACTAACTAGTAGTTCAGCAATACACTGTTTTACATTGACGATCATATAGGCGCTATATATACTTTTGATATAATAATGTAATTACTGGGACAGGGCAGCTTTAGAGCAAATATATGTGGGCTGTCAGGATTAATTGAATAAACGATGGATGGCTGTTCACCTGCAAAGATGTGTAAATGAGCATAATTAGCATGCAAGACTCCTATGCACGGAGCAGACTAGTTACTGTAACCTTTAGTGAAAGAGTAGTCATCACTGACAATTAGTAGGTGCCAAAAGAGATTCTCTGCATAGTTCCAGCTACTAAAATGCTGATAGATAGATAGATAGATAGATAGATAGATAGATAGATAGATAGATAGATAGATAGATAGATAGATAGATAAATGAAGGAGTTCTGTTTATCTTTATCTTTAACGACAGGACTCTAGATAAGCAGTAATTCTATTTATCCCTGTGGCAGAATTTCATATGTAAATTAACCTTTCTTATGTTTTGCCTTATTTCTTCACTCTTCAATTGATCTCCTCCACAGGGAAGGAAGATGCTTCTCTAGCGTCACCTATGGGCAGGGGTGTCGCTATGCAGTTTCATCCAGGGCACAAAACTTAGGGCGACCTGAACCAGAAATATGCTCAGAGAGCAGATTGCGGGTGTCACACCAAAGTCCGGGCCGCTGCAGTGGGTCTGGAGCTCTGGTGGTCCTTTCAAATGAAAGCCATACCAGAGAAGGGTGCAAAAGCATCCTGCCCCATGGAGTACTCTGGTGGGTTGCAAGCGGGCTTACGACCTACTGAAGTATACAGCACAGGCGGCGTGATATGATGACATCACACCTCTTGCAGCAGGAGTATCGTGATGACATCATGCCACCTGTGTGATACAGAAGGACAAAGTTGTTCAACAGGAGACTGGGTAGGGATGAGTATTATTTTTCTTTTCTTTATAATTGGGGCCAATATACCGCAATTAATCCACTGGGGTGACCTGTGCCTAACCACACACTCAGGGGGGCCTATGCCTACCTACATACTGGGGGACCTATACCTATCAACACACTGGGGAAACCTATGCCTACCTACTTGCTGGGGGGGGACCTATGGCTACCTACATACTGCAAGGGATCTATGCCAGCCTACTTATTGATAGGACTTATGCCTATCAACATACAGAGGTACATATTGGTACCTACATACCGGAGGGACCTATGTCTACATTCATACTGAAGGATGTATGCCTATCTACATACTGGGGGGGGGATCTATATCTAACTACATACTGGGGTACCGATGCCTACTTACATGCTAGGAAACTTATGCCTACCTACATACTGTGGGGGACCTATATCTACCTATATGCTGGAGGTCCTATACCTACCATCCTACTGGGGGTTCTATATACCTACATACATACTGGGTTACCTAAAAACCTTCTTGGGGACCTATAGACTTTCCCCATATACTAAAGGGACCAATATACCTGCCAGCCTACTAGGGGGACCCATATACTGTACATACCAACCTACTGAGGTTCCTATATACTTATCTATATACTGGACATACTGGAGGCACCTATATACTACCTACCAGGGGACCTACGTATCTACCTTCCTATTGTGGGACCTATATATCTATCTACTGAGGGGACCTATTCAGCTAGATATTGGGGGGCATATATATTTTCCGCTACTGAAAGTGCCTATATACCTACCTACTTACAGGAAGGCCCTATATACTTACTGGGGAACCTATTTATCTACCTACTTACTGGGGGACTAGCCTATGTATGTACCTACCTACTTTGAGGGGGCGTATATAACTGCATACTGAGGGGACCTATATAACCCTCCCGCCCTCCTGTGGGGGGGGGGGTCTTACCTGTTGAGGGCCTATTTAGAAACGATGGGTGCTTCCCATCCCTCACAACAGACACTCAGCTTTCCTATGAAAGGAAATCGGGTTGCTGTGTAGGATGGAGCATCACCATACTTTCCTATACAGGCCCTCAATAGGTAGGGAGGTACATAGACCCCCCAGTAGGTTTATAGATATATAGGTGCTGGAAAAGTAAGGATTCTAAAATGTTTGTGTGGTAAATCCTGTAGAGACGAGTCATGGCCAGGAGAAGTCACCATGGCGGTCTGGGCCGGATGGAGAAAAATAAGGAAAATGAATGACTCCCATCAGAGAAGACATCCCTTCTGAGTGCCTAGATGTAACTGTAGTGTAATCACCTATATGTCTGCAGAGTCTGTAAACAACTGGTATCTACCACTATATGGTCACTGTTTGGCAGTAATATATGTCTACAGAGACTGCGTACCACTGGTAGTTACAAGTGGTGGCTGCATTTGTTCATGGTCTGGCAGTATTATTTGGTCCTTAAGTAATAATATTATTGGGTATCGGTATTGTAGGATTGTCTTTAGTAACAATCATACATATAGTATATTTGCTCCATGTTTAGGTGTATTAGTTGGTAACTGTATGATGTTGTTTATAAGATATTACAGTATTATACATAGAGGAGAGCTTTTGTAAAAGCAAATTTGTCCGTGCTGATTTTCATTGTACAAATGTACTGCTGAGGTGATGGACAGTATCTATGTGGAATATGTGTAAAATTACATATGTCTTTTCTCTGTAAAAATGTATGCCACAGTTCACAATGTAGCATGAAAAATGCTGTGTGAACCCAGCCTTACTGAACAAAACAGAACACAGAGGGTGCAGGCCACCCCGGATGTGTTTTTATCACCTATTCACAAAATAGGTCAGGAGTGTCACACTCATTTATTTAGGGGCATTGGTGGGCCTTGAAGTGGCAACAGTACCTGGTTAGGGCTTTCAGGGCTGTGCCACAAACTGTAAGTTGCTGGTCAGAGCAATCTTGAATTGTTTGTCCATTGAACAATTTGAAAATACGCTTGTATTTTTTGGGTTTTGAACAATGCTAATCTGTATCATTAATTAAAATCAAACGGATGTACCTGATGTGTGTAAAGACCATAGAACTAGGGATGACCGATATTATCGCCAAAAGTTGAATTTGGCACGGTTTTTAGGCTTATCGGAAATTTCCGATCACGCGATATTTTAGGTGACAATCTTACCGATAATATATTACTATCGCGCCATTTTCAGCCTGTCATTTTGGCGGTCAGCCAATCAGCTCCGAGGATAGAGGGGGGGTGAGGAGGATATACAACGTCACCACTTTGCGGTGTATGGATCTCATTGGCTGCAAAAATCACGTGATCTCGTTTTATCTATGCAACTGCATTTCCTGTTTGAGCTCATTCTCTATCTATGCCACTTCACAGCAGGACGTGTCTGTCTGCGTTTAAACCAATAGCTGTTCTAACAGCTCTGAGAGATAGTCTCTTCTAATTCAAGAAACCATCCACCTACCTACAGCTTAGAATACAGTTAGATTAGAGAATTTCACTTCTTATTTAGTTAGAGAATGCTTTAAGGATATCTACTGGTGTGTGCAGCCGTGGGGCTGCGGGGGGAGGGAGAGGGAGCAGCAGGAGAGGCTTTTGAAAGGAATAGAAATATTTTGCAGCTCAGTGTGTTCTGTGATCTTGAATTGAAAAATCATTGTTTTTTACCACTTTTTTGGTCAGCTGACCTCTGATACGAGGTGAAATTGTCCCTGTTTTTTCAGTTCTATTGCAATCACTGCATGTTAGTGTTCCCAAAAACCGGCATAACTTATCCCTATAACTTTTAAATAGTTTTATTGAAGTCCATGCATCCGTTTGGTGCATAGAGCTCAGTTGTGTTATTATATTGTGTTATGCATATTTCATAGTAAATTACGCCTGTAGTCAGTGGTGCGAAGGCCGCCATATTAATCCATACAACATTTAAATACTCTTATTGCAGTCCGTGCGTCTGTTTGGCGCATAGAGCTCAGTTGTACGCATATGGTGTTATACATATTTGATAGTAATTTACGCTTGTTGTCAGTGGTGTGAAGGCCGCCATATTAATCCATATAACTTTTAAATACTCTTATTGCAGTCCGTGCGTAAGTTTGGCGCAGAGAGCTCAGTTGTATGCATATTGCGTTATACATATTTAATAGTAAATTACGCTTGTTGTCAGTGGTGCAAAGACCGCCATATTAATCCATATAACTGTTCAATACTTCTATTTCACTCAGTGCATCTCAGTTTGGCGCTAATCGTGCACTTGTAGGCAAATTGTTTTACACATTATTTCATAGTAACTGCCGCCTGTTGTCAGTGGTGGCAAAACCGCCATATGTAATCCATATAACTTTTTAATACTTCTATTTCAGTCAGTGCTTCTCAGGTTGGCGCTAATCATGCATTTGTACGATAGTGTGTTGAACTCTATCAACTGCTCGTCCTACTGGGCAGTTTTAAATCTCAGCGACTGAAGGAAGAACACTGTTGATTTTGTGTTACAGTTCTTCCACCAGACCGCATTTCACAGATATTTGATAGAAACAATTCTGTTTCCAATCCTAGTTGGCTGTTGGAAATTAGAGGGATTTAAGAATAGCTGTGATTTGCCATCTTTCAATAAGAGACTGTCAAAAACTCTTCCATACCTTTTACATTTTTATATTTCTGAACATGGAGCGAACTGCAGGTGGTTAGCGAGCAAAGAGGAGTGTTGGACATGGAGGTAGAGGTACGAGAGAAGATGCTCCTTCCAGTGCTGGCAACAACACGCAAGCCAGCGGATCCTCGATTGCAGGACCGTCAGGCCTGTCATCGCTGGGTCGGTGCCCTGTGAATCTCAGTAACGAACAGAGTCGCCAATCTGTTCTTCAGTGGTTAATGCAACCTGCATCCAGCAGTCTTACCTCCTCGTCCTCTCAGTCACGGCCACAAATGTTGTCATCATCGTCAGCATCCATCCAACATGAAGCAAAGGCAGCCCAAATGTCAACTCATGTACCCACCACTGTGGATAATCAATTTTCTGAAGACCTCTTTGATGACAAAATGCTGTTGGGGTCAGAAAGCATTTCAAAAGATCAAGAGGTCAAAGAGGATGATTTTGTCTGCTCTGATGCCCAATCGCTGATGCCATCAGAGGAGGAGAAGGAAGCCGGTCAATCAGTAAAAATCCCGGGCGGTCGGCAATGCCTTGCAGTGCCTGTTGCTTGTAGCCCGCAGTTCCAGGATATAGAATGTCAGGACGAGGACGTCACCTGTGTATATGATAATGACATTGCAGATAAAATGTGGTGTTTTCAGCAGAATTTGCTTGCGAGCGCTCCTCCACTGGTCGAGGAGGAAGACGATGCGGTAGTGTCAGTACGAGTCCAGCCTCAAAAAATGAGATTATTCTGCCAGCCAGGATCAGTGGGGTGGCAGCGGAAACACTGCTCCTCGCTTATTGCTGTGGAAAAGGTCCAGGACCTCTGAAGCCTTGGCCTTTTTCGATCAAGCCTCAGATTCGCCCAGCGACGTCATATGCCGCATTTGCCGTAAACGCACTAAGATCACCACAATGCTCATGCTGATAAGGGTATTGTCCACACTGACCATTTTGATGGCTTCTTCAAAACTCGCAAGGATGGTGCAGATTTTTTTTCACGTGCCCCACCTGGGTTTTGGTTTAACCCCCCCAAAGGCCCCTTTCAGGGGCCCTTTTGTCGGGCAATGCCCAATTCTTACGCAAAATGGATTACGCTCTGCCAACAATCGTGGAGCATGTGGAGGGTGAATTCCAGCGTGTTGCCCAACGTCAACGATGAGACTTTTACGGGGGGGCCCAAGCTGAGCTTAATGCAGCCAGCGGGACGAAGCAGGGGGGGCGAAAGGCGAAGTGTGACTCAACCTTAAAACCTTTTCCTAAAACCCCCCGTCCAGACCCCCGGGAGCCTTTAGAAATTTCTGGCGTCAAAGTTCATACGTGTGCCAGGAAAGGGGAGGTGCTCCAGCCTACCGATCTTAAGGGGGGCAAGGGAATTTCGCTTGTTTGCACACCACCTTGCCTGGCACCGGGGCTCGTAACCCCACCCACCGCTCGGCCCCTTTATTGCGCAGACCACAACAGCTCTTGATCTTTTTTTGACGGTCCCAAGACACTTTAAATTTCAAAAGGGCCTGGTTTCTTTGGGCACTTGATGCACCTGTAAACCTTGGGTGAAAGAACCCGCACCATTCTGCTTTTTGAAGACATGCGCCCAGCCCGAAGCCAACCACACCACCAGAACATCCACCCAGCTCACCCACCTCGGCGGGCTACTAGCCTGTATCGGTGGGGCAATGGACTTTTTCCGGGGCAAGATCAGACAACCCTGCAGATTTAGATGACACGTGCGGCCCCCGGGCAGGGGGCGGGTTTTTGGGAAAAAAAATGCCTGCTCGGGTCTGGTATTGTGGGGGAGGCCCAAAAATCATTTAGTGGCGGAACCACTGTGTCCACCAGGCGGAAAGGGGAACATTTCCAAGGCCAAACGCCTGGCAATGGCCGACATCAGGCTTTTTTCTTTTTGGGGGGTTTTTTGGTTGAAGTGCTTTTTTCTGCCCCCCACCCCTGTACACTGAAGGCTGGGCGCTAACTGCTGTACGGCATGCAGGCAAACGGGTGGAAGGGGGAAGGGGGTTCTTGCCCCTGGTGGTCTGTTGGGACTCCCGGGCCCACGTGGAGGGTGAAGCGAGACGAAAATTTATCAAGCGCTGAGGGACATGAACAGCAGAGGAAAACTTGGTCCCTTGGAAGTGGCAGAGGAGGGGCAGAGACAAGGGTGTGACATTTGGTTTGGAAGCCCAAGACCGGTGTGGCCCTTTTTCGCCAAATGATCCCTCCATTCAACTCAGCATTTCCCCTCAGTAGAGGAAAAACCCAAAGTGTTTAACCACCACCAAAATGTCTAGTCACATGCAAAAAAATACGCCTTCCCGCACTTGGTAATCGTGGGGCATGCAGGGTTTTTGGTCATGCTGCAGTACAGGACAGGGATAGTCAATGTCCAGTTCAACTAAAATCAACTAAAATGGTGGTTCAAAGACTACTTTCTTCTGGCACTTTTTAATCTGTGGGTCATGCGGGTTTGGGGGCAAGGTTGTCCTGGACAGGGATAGTCAATGTCCTTCAACAAAAGGTGGGTTTAAAGACTAAATTTTTTTGGCACTTTTTAATTGTGGGGCAGAAGGTTTAAGGGTCATCTGCGGGCCAGGAGAGGGAAGTCAAGTCCAGTTAAAGTAAAATGATGGGTTTAAAATACTGTAATACTGCCCTTTTTGGCACTTTTTAATTTGTGATCAGCTGTGGGTACAACAGGGGTAGGAATGGTCTGTGACTTTTTTTCTGTGACTCTTGTTGCCTGTCTTGCCTAAGATGTAGCACGTATCCATTTGACTGTTGTGGATGTTAATTCCAGCTTCTCCAGCCTTGTTTGGGTGTAATAATGAAGGTGTTGTTCCTCTCCCATAGACTTTAAAAGTCATCGGCGATTATCTATTATCGGATATCGGATATCGGCATGATAATTGCTGATATCGACTATCGATCCGATAATGATAGTTGACACAATCGCTCATCACTACATAGAACGTTTGCACTGTGCCCACGAATGTATGTATAAAAAAGACCAGCTAAGGCCACTTTTACAGTCAGGTCAGTATTTTAAATCAGTATTTGTAAACCAAAACCAGAAATGAAACAAAATCATGAAAAGATTTGTACCTTTTTCATGTTCTGGAACCACTGTCAGTTTTGGCTTCGAAATACTGATACAAAATACTGCCATGTGAAGATTCTTATCCACATTTGCTTATTAAAGGGGTTGTCTCACTACATTGACTCACCTCAGTTCTGTTTTCTTTGTTTTAATTTTGAATTCAGGGACGTGTTTACTGGCTTTTACTAGGCTGCAGTAGAAGCCAGGTCTGTAGCTATAGCAACCAGCACTGGCAGCCTATCAGGAGAGACCAAACAGGTCTGTAGCTATAGTGACCTGAGGAGCTGATGCAGCCCATACAAGAGGGGATATCTCAGAGTAGGTAGGACACTGTTAATGGGCATATATTACAAAGTGACTTGTTTTTGCAAGATCTTTAACATAAAAAGCAATCCTTGTACTGAGACAACCCCTTTAAGGATCTGTATTAATTCTATTTTTTCTTTAATACATACCATCTTTCAGCAGATGTGTATGGAGACTGTATTTATCTCATAGAAGTCAATAAGTTGAGTTTAAAAGCGTATATTTTGTATAAGCATAGTTCACATATGTGTAGTTGATGTAACAACCGGAGGTACTGGATCCACTGAGCCACCACAAGCGATGGTGTAAATTGCACCAGGGAGCAGAGTCTAAGCAGCTGCTGAATTTCATCAGAGCCCGCTGCAAGGTGGGATGGACTTGCTGTATATGGCGGCCCCCAGGTCACTATCCTTGGCTCCACTTGCCTGCGAATCGTGTAGAAGGCTCATAGTCGGGGACATGCAGGAAGGTCAGGGCAGGCGGCAAGAATCGTGGTCACAGGACAAGGCAAGAGGGTCTGGTACACGATACAGGAACAAACACTTAAGGAACTGCTTTCTCGATAGACACAAGGCACTTTGGATCTGGAAGGAAAGTCAAGGAAAGTCTGGGTAATATAGGGTCAGCGCACGGCAATTATCAGCGTGCTGGCCCTAGGGAGTGGGGATGCGTCCGTCGACTACCAGATACAACGCAGGACGTGAGGAGAGCTGAGTAACTGCAGCTGGGACCCGGGCAGTCCACACATCGTGAGTGAGAGGAGTATGGGTGTGCCTACGACCCGATGTGGGGATCACAGGAGCACTCAGAACAACTGATCCATTTTTTATCATCCTCAATGTTACATTACAGCAGAAAAATTGTTACAAATAGTCTGATAATAAAAAAATAAATACAGGCAAAGAACTAATAAAATAGATTATTTAGAAAAAGAAACAATCCTTAATCTGTAGTTGATCCATATTTTTATTTGTAAGTCTGAATGAGGCCATGTTATGATGTTATACTGATGTAATTTCACTTACATACTGTTTGTATACTGAGCAGGTTCCTGTGCCAGCCAGCCTCTAGTTCCCTCTGTCTCCAACTTTGCCTACCTGTATACTCCACAGTTATGAAGACAGGTGGTCACAGAGACATGGCCTAACATGTAGTTGATTTGTGTCTTCCATTTATCTTCTTATCTCATAAAATATTTACTGCCATTATAATTTAGCTCTAAAGCTTATCAACAATCACATCATATTTCATAGCTGTGATTTTATACAACTCTTGGGAGGTACTGGTTTTCTTTACGGTCCGAACTTAAACAAAAAGGATGGACACCACCAAGCAGCGTAAAGGGGTATTCCAAGCTTATTGATTAGCTTTAAACATGTAGGCAAAGGAAAATAAAGATTATTACCAATTACATTGATGTCCTGAGTTTGCTTCCTGCTGTGTCTTGTCAGCAGCACAGAAGCATGTTTATCTTTCTTAATGATACATGTTAACCCTTTAGAGCTCTTTAGCCTTCTGCCCTGCCACGAAAAGTCCTCCATCAACAAATTTCCATTAGCAGGCTTAGCTAGAAATAGCACAGCTGATATGCCAGTCATTGCTATAGAATCACCCACAGCCTGAACAGGAAGTGTGAGCTTGAAGTTGGCTGTGAAGAGCAGTCTCTGTGAAAACAGCATGGTGAGAACTGGTTAAGAAAGGGGAGGAAAGGTGTATCACAAAAGCATGTGAGATCAGTAAAATATTTTACTTTATTGCACAAAGTTGCCACTTATAGAACTAAAAACACTTATAAAGTACTACATTGTATAACAGTCCTAGTCTGTGACAAACCATAATAAGTGTCAGTGTAACCAAAACTTACAAGACCCAGAAAGTTGATATGAAGATCATACAAGCATCTAACAATCAATTAAGGAAGCATGTATAAAAATGTTACCACATACAAAAGAAACATAAAACAGTCATCAGTTTTGTAAAAAAAGGAAAAGCCAACATGCAGCATTTGCCACACTGTCCATAAAATACCACGGGGAAGAACTTCAAAAGTCGAAGGCTTCATTAGGGGTCATCTGACCGCTGATAAGACATATGTTTTGTAACAAGCTTGTGTGCTTTTATAACTCACTTTTTCTCTTTCTTTTTATAATGTGTTTCATAAGATATTTGTGATGCAGAAAAATCTGACATAGAATGTGAGCAGAATCTGAGTCTAAAATCCACACCTTTCCATGTGGATTTTTTACACAAACTTTCACATGTATAAGCAGACTTCTTTTTTGATGCGCATTAACACCATTCCAATAGGGCTATTCAATGTCTTTTTTTTACATGGTGCAAAATCCAAGCATATTCTGCATCAAAGAATTTATATGTCCCTTTTTTTCCTTCACATTGCAGAATGCAGATTTCACACGGATTTTCATGGATCATCTGACGCACAGTCTACATCAGAACATACGCAACAGGTGCTGCTAACAGTACAGATTGGAGCCTGCTCTTAAATCTAAATGTATGAGGCATGTGTTCCTCTCCCTGATCGGTACCCCTGCGATTAGATAGCGGGGTACTATGCAGTTGCTATGATTTCCTTAGCCACCATGTTAGGTCCTCTGTTACATCTTTCTGCATTATCCATATAATTCATAAGGGTATACAAGCGATTGAGCTCCCTATTCGTCAAGTACCCTAGATGGACTACAAGTGTTAAAATAAATGTTTTAAAAATATAGTTCAAAACACCCCACTTTTGTCATTTTACAAAAACAAGTAAAAAAAAAACATCTTTTTTTATTGCCACATCTGTAAAATCTATTAAATCTATTAAATATTAATCCAATCTATTAAAAAATAGCATGATTTACCCTGTACACTGAACATGATAGAAGAGAAAAAATTCAAACGCCAACACTGCATTTTTTGGTCATTTCACACCCCCAAAAAATTGGAATAAAAAGTGACCAAAAAGTTGCATGTATTCCTAAATGGTACCAATAAAAAACACACTTCAGTTCTCAAACAATGAGCCTTCACTCAATTGAAAAGTAATAAAGTACTAAAAAATGACAAATTTGATATAATCAGAATTTATAACAAATGGTGAACTCTATAAATGTGAAACCCCTGCAAAAATGGCGCGATAGTTTTTTTTTCATGTTACACCCCACATAAACTTTTTGTGTGGATTCCCAGTACATTATTTAGTATTGTCAATGGCACCATTAAAAAGTACATCTTGACCCTCAAAAAATAAGACCTCATACAACTCTCATTTGTTTTAAAACACATTTGAGTGTGACTGGGAGGGGCTGAAATAGAAAATAAAAGACTCGCCTTTCTAAGCAGCTGCTTTCAAGCAGTGAACTTCAGTTCTACTGCTCCGGGCCAATGATGTCCTGTTCACTGTGTTCATGACCCTACAGGTTTTCACAGGCCTCACCGGTCTCTTCTTGTTTGAACAGCAGATGACCGGTGAGGGTCACATAACTGGCTGCAGGGTCACATGCCGATGATAGCAATGTAAGTCGGCAAGCACCCTTGGACTGGAGCTCAGAACTGGAACAGAGTCACTGGGGAAGGTCTTTTCTTTTATTCTATTTTACCTCCTTTCCAGTCTACTAAAATGCTTTTTTTTCCCACAACTGAATAACCCCTTTAAAGAGCCTTGAAACAGAACCAGCCAAACCAAAGACACCCACCTGTTGTCAGTTGTTTTAGAGTTCTTGATTGTCTGAATTGCCTCAATATGTTCCTGTCACCTGGTATATATGTATGTTACAATGTCAGACAGGGAGTTTAGAGCTAGCTACCAGCTGTTCGCTACAGCTGACACCTGCCACCACTGACCAAGAACAGAGATGACTCTAGTCCCATCCATTTCCCCACTTAGGTGTTCAAGTCAGCATAATCGTGACATCTAAGCCTTTATGCAAGAGAAGCCAACCAACCATACCTGCTGTGATATGATCTTGGTGTGCCAGCCAGTTGGCAAGGCAGCCAGAGGCCTTTTGGCAATGTATAACAGAAATATGGTAATTGCATACTATGCTGCAATACATGGCTACTGAGGGACAGAATACAAGCAACGGTTCTTCCTAGTGGTAAAATATCCGGTGTGGGGGAGAGGTAAAAAAAACTAAGCTAAAATTAAGTTTTAACTACAAAAAAAGAAAAATTAAGTTTAAAACATCACCCTTTTGTCATTTATCATGTAAAAAAAACAATAGAAAATTAAACATAATAGTTTTTGCCACTCATTTATCCTAAATAGTGAACACTTAAAATAAAAAATACCCAGTGCCAGAATTGTGGTTTTTGTGGTCAGCTTATCTCTATAATAAATGAGAATAAAAAGTGCACAAAAGGTTGAGTGCACTTCAAAATGTTACCATCAAAAAATGAGCTCCAATGGCAAAAATAAAAAGTAACAACAGAAAATGGCAATGCAAAGCAAATTTTTAAAAGGTTGTAAAAAAAAGTTATAAAATGCAACAAAAACCTTATAAATTTGGTATCATTGCAATTGTATTTATCTGTAGTGTTAAAAAGAACTGCATAGTGAACTCCTTAACAACAAGCCCATTGCCCAAAACATGACACAGATGCTTTTTTACTATCTTCTTCTTACCCCCAATTTTTTTTCTTTAACACATTATACAACTTCTTAAAAGGCTGTTCCCACCATACACTTTGATTTCATATTGCTAGGATATGCTATCAAAGTCTTTAGTGGAAACACCCCTATAAATGGTCCCCTATAAACGGTATTGGGAATGGTTTAAAGAGCATTGGAACATGACTAGGAATATCAACCAAACCAGAAATACCGATTTGTAGACAGCTATTTGGTTTTGTTAAAAATAATTCTATTTTAACATCAAATACCTACAATATTATTTTGACAGCCTGGACAACAGTGCAATAAATAGTACATGCAATGTAGTACAAGAGCAAATATTACAGTACTTTATACACTACATTATACCACCATTCTGCTACTATGACATTCAACTAACAATATATACATTTGTGCTCAAATGTTTACATACCCCGGCAGAATTTTTGCTTTCTTGGCCTTTTTTCAGAGAATATGAATGATAACACAAACTTTTTTTGCACTCATGGTTAGTGGTTAGGTGAAGCCATTTATTGTCAAACTACTGTGTTTTCTCTTTTTAAATCATAATGACAACCAAAACATCCAAATGACCCTGATCAAAAGTTTACATACCCTGGTGATTTTGGCCTGATATCATGCACAGTTGACACAAATGGGTTTGAATGGCTTCTAAAGGTAACATCCTCACTTGTGACCCGTTTGCTTGTAATCAGTGTGTGCATAAAAGCTGAATGAGTTTATGAGATCCAGACTCTTGCATCTCTCATGCAGCCACTGACGTTTCTGGATTGTGAGTCATGGGGAAAGCAAAAGAATTGTCTTCGGATCTACGGGTAAAGGTAGTTGAACTGTATAAAACAAGAAAGGGATACAAAAAGATATCCAAGGAATTGATAATGTCAGTCTGCAGTGTTCAAACTGTGATTAACAAATGGAAAATCAGGGGCTCTGTAAATACCAAACCACGGTCAGGTAGACCAAAAAATTTCGGCCACAACTGCCAGGAAAATTGTTTGGGATGCAAAGAAAAACCCACAAATAATATCAGCTGAAATACAGGACTCTCTGAAAACTAGCACATGAAGAAAAATGGGCTGCAAAGTCGAATCACCAGAAGAAAGCCATTACTGCACAAATGCCACAAAGTATCTCACCTACAATATACCAAACAGCACAGAGACAATCCTCAAAACTTCTGGAACAAGGTAATTTGGAGTGATGAGAATCAAACTTTTTGTCCACAACCATAAACGGTACATTTGGAGAGGTGTCAACAAGGCCTATGATGATAGGAACACCATTCCTACTGTAAAGCACGGAGGTGGATCGCTGATGTTTTGGGGATGTGTGAGCTACAAAAGCACAGGAGACTTGGTCAAAGTTGAAGGACAGATGAATGCAGCACGTTATCAGCAAATACTGGAGGCAAATTTGCACTCATCAGCCCGGAAGCTGCGCATGGGACGTACTTGGACATTCCAACATGACAACGATCCAAAACACAAGGCCAAGTCGACCTGTCATTGGCTACAGCAGAACAAAGTGAAGGTTCTGGAGTGGCCATCTCAGTCTCCTGACCTCAATATCATTGAGCCACTCTGGTGAGATCTCAAGCAAAGCGCAGTTCATGCAAGTCAGCCCAGGAATTTACAGGAACTGGAGGTTTTTTGCCAAGAAGAATGGGCAGCTTTACCATCTGAGAAAATAAAGAGCCTCATCCACAACTACCACAGAAGACTTCAAGCTGTCATTGATGTTAGAGAGGGCATTAAGAACTGTGGTATGTGAACTTTTGATCAGGGTCATTTGGATGTTTTTTGTTGTCATTATGATTTAAAAAGAGAAAACACAATAGTTTGACAATAAATGGCTTCACCCAACCACTAACCATGAGTGGGAAAAAAGTGTTTGTGTTATCATTCATATTCTCAGAAAAAAGGCCAGGAAAGCAAAAATTCTGCCGGAGTATGTAAACATTTGAGTAAAAAAAATAAGAGCAAAAGGAGAAAAATCACAAACTGAAAGCTTTATTAGATGACAAACAGTCCAAGGGTAAGGGGATGGAGAGGGTAAATAATCCATAATGGCATAATCTCTTAGCAATCTCTAAACTGGCATGCAACAATCCTGGATGGACACCCTCTCCCAGTAAATGACCAGCATATCCTAGCATGCTACAAATCATTCTTAAAATTGTTGAGAATAGCCTGAACAGGATGTGAAAATAACCTTGAAGTACCAATTGATATGATAGGCAGCTCCAAGGAGTTTTAAGTTTATATTTCAGGGTGTTCAATAGGGTTTACACTACATGACATTGCTTTAAAAGGGGAGGGTGTAAAAAAGGG